>PVKC010027820.1:0-15623 GCA_004027635.1 Crocidura indochinensis
TATTAGAAGAGGAGAGAAGCTTTGAATTGTTCAACTATTTCATACACAGTCAACGCTGAACAATCAGGGAATAATAATAAAACATCTGGCCAACGTGGACCAGATGCCTATTTTCATCACCTGCTTCAAAAGTCAAATAAAGGGGGATTAAGGGGTGTAATTCAGAGGTAGAGCCCACACAGGGCATGTGTGAGATTCTGGTTTGAATCCCTCACACAGCAAAAAAATATAAAAATAACAAAAATGGGACCGGAGCGATAACACAGTGGGGAGGACATTTACCTTGCACAGGACTGACTTGGGTTCTATCCCCAACATCCCATATAGTCCCCAGAGCCTGCCAGGTGTGATTCCTGAGTACCTCTGGGTGTGGCTCCAAAACAAACAAAAAAAATCCAACAAAAGATGCCAAATGGTTTTTTAAAGCACTAAATAAATAAATAAATAAATAAATAAATAAATAAATGAACTAAATTGGAGGCGTCAATCTTGACAGTATCTAAATGACCCAATTTTCCATTAAATTCCACCCAGCTTGGTGCATTGGCCAGCCTCTTTCTTGGTTTAAGAACATCAGGGGACAATCAGAAATGCCCTGCAGTTGCCAGTGCATGTCCCAGCAATGCAGGATCTTAGGAGAAGGACTTGCACCCAGCCTAGTTTGGCTGGAATTTCAGTAATATTAAGGGTCTGTCCTGGAAATGTCCTTCAAGTCGCCCAAGATCTCTTTTCACTGCTGCAGCAAAGCAGAGCCCCGGGGTTCCAAATGACTTGCTATTTGCAGATTATATTAAGAAACTCCAAATAGAGCCAGGCCAGTGTGGGAATATGGTGTTTCAGAGGGTTCCTGGGCCATCTGGCACCGCAGCTGTGTTTACACCTGTGTTGATGTGGGGGTCTCTGGCAGGGAGAGGGTCGCGGGTTAGGTGGTCCGGAAGGGGCTGAGACCGGAGGAGAGTCACTGGGTGCCCGGGAGATGGGGTTGGATTGGGAACCTGAGAGCCCCACAAGGGTTCAGAACTGTCCCCTTAGCCGGCTTGGCAGGAAAAGCTGCATTTGGAGGCTTTCTGGGATAAAGAGGGCTTGAAGGGAAAAGCTGAGAAATAAGAGAGCTTTGCCTTTTTTTGTTTCTTCTTCCTGTCTCTTTCTTTCATCCTTCCTTTATTGCTCCCTCCTTTCCTGTTTCCTTCCTTCCTTCTCTTACTACCTCCCTCTCTTCCTTTCCTCTCTCCCTCCTTCCTATTTTTCTTCTTTTCCTCTTTACTCCTTCTTTTCCCCTTCTTTCTTTTATTTCCTTTTTTCTTCTTCTTTTCTTCTTTCTTTCCTCCCTCCCTCCCTCCTTCTTCCCTCCTTCCTTCCCCCCACCCTACCTCCCTCTCCCTTCCTTCCTTCTTTTCTTTCTTCATTTTTTACATTCTCCTTCCTACTTTCCTTCCTTTCCTCTTCACTCTTTCCTTCCTTTTCTTTCCTTTTTCATTCCTTTCTTTTCTTCCTTTCTTCCTTCTTTCCTTCTTTCTTTCTTCCCTCCCCATCCTTCCCTCCTACCTTCCTTCCCTCCTTTCTTTCTTCCTTCCTTTCACCCTACCTCCCTCTCCTTTCCATCCTTTCCTTCCTTCATTCCTTCCTCCTTTCCTTCATTTCTTTCTTCCCCATCCTACCTCCCTCTCCCTTTCTTCCTTTTTTCCTTGCTCTTTCATTCCTTCTTTCCTTCCTTCCTTTCTTCCTCCCACACTAGCTCTTTCTCCCTTCCTTCTTTCCTTCCTTCATTCCTTCCTTCTTCCCTTCCTTCCTTTCTTCCTCCCACATTACCTCTTCCCTTCCTTCCTTCCTTCCTTCCTTCCTCCATTCCTTTCTCCTTCCTTCCTCCTCCCTCCCTTCCCTCTTCCTTCTATCCCATTCATTTCTTTCTGCTACAGCCCTCGAGATGAGACGAGGCTTTCCCAGGCTCTGTTCACCCATGGGAGTTCCAGTTCCTCCCACCAAGCCACATCCGGGACCCACCTCTCATTTCTTTGAGACCCATTGAGACCTGCTCTGTTAACCCTGAATTCTTACATGGCTCGGCCCACACCTCATTTCCCACACCCCGAAAACAGACTAGCCTCCTTCCCTACATTCCACAGAGAGGTGCGGCCTTTACAGGTACCCCACTGTCCTCCCCTGTGCCTCCAAGTACGTGTCCACCACCTGCTCATCCCCAGCAGCTGCTGCCCAGGGATCAGGGTCACCAACCCTCCCGTTCTCTTCCCTGACACCCCACTCCTCTCACTTCTGGCTCCCCATGGCTTGACATCCCAGGGATGTGCAGAAAAGGAAAAGTCACAAATAACTTCTAGGACACTCTGGTTTTTCCTTTTGGGGATTTTTAGAGCCACACGCTCATTTCCCAGAGAAGCACATGGTGCCCGGGTGCCAATCCGTGATGGGCACATGCAAAGCCAATGCCATCTCCCCTGAACTACCTTTCAACCTTTCATCTACACATCCTGAACCCGTGTTCTTTCTAATGAACCCTCTCAGCAAAGATGCTCACCAAGAGTATGGCCAAATGATTAGAAGGAGAATTCCCTTTGTCCTGCCCCTTTTTGTCATTGTAGAATTTGTACAATAAGATCCTCAAATAAGGAAGCAAAAATTATATATCCTTGCAATACCCATCATGGACTCTTGTGTGCCTGTTGGGAGCTATCTAGAGAGGTCAGAGGTCAAGAAAAGATGAAGGCAGGTCAGTAGGTGGCAGATAGTAGAAAAGAAGGTGTCTGGCTGGTGGGTGGATCTAAAGAGCTTTTAGCTGCAGAGAAGGTGAGTGGGTGAGAAACAGATTCACACACATGAGGTGCACCCTTAAATTTCTGTCTTTACCTAATATGATCAGTAGGGGAGCAGCCAAAAGTGGCCCCAGCTCTGAGATCTGGCAATCTACTTTCCAACATGCAGCTGTTCTGCAAAGCACTGAGGCTGAACTAAAGAACTCTCTCTCTCTCTCTCTCTCTCTCTCTCTCTCTCTCACTCACTCACTTCACTTCTGTGTGGCCAGTGGCATATGGGGAATATTACTGCAATTTTTCCAAATAACCCAAAGCTAGTGGATCAACTAATCATTCTTGCTATTCAGTGAAAGGCGTCTCTCTCTCTCTCTCTCTCTCTCTCTCTCTCTCTCTCTCAACTACTTTGTGTTTTGAAGTTGTTACCTAGAAGATGATCCATTTTGAAGCCAAAAACTCCTGGGTTATTTACACCCACCTTGCCTCCAGATTATTGGTTCCAGTAACTCTGCTGCCCTGAACTGAACCATTTCCACCCGCCTCAGTCCCCTGCCCTGTGAGCAAATAGCTTTGCGCCTTTTTCTGACTCTGGCCCGAACAGGGTAGTCAAAAACTAGCCAAGTCATTAGAGGTGAGCTGTGAAGTGATCAAAAGGAAAACAATCACAAGTGGAAACTGTGGACTATGTTTTCAGCCTTAAAATTATATTGAATTCCTGATTTTTCCACACTGTCAGTTCCTTCTAAGTGAGGTTTCCTTCAGGCCCTGAATATGAGTTTTTTTGCGTTGATGAACAGGCTTTTAGTATTTGATTGCAATATAGAAAGAATGATTCAGATTCCTGCATGGGCAGGAATAATGTGCGGGCACCTTTTTTCTGCTTCACAATATCTTCTCATGGAAGAAGTATGCAGATGCCAAACAAACCATGTTATTATGAAAGAGTGTGTGTGTGTGTGTGTGTGTGTGTGTGTGTGTGTCTTTTTGTGTGTGTGTTATCGGGGATTGAATCTAGGGCCTCACACATGTGAGATATCTGCCCCCCCACAGGGCTTCTCCGGCACCATTTGACTTGAAAACAAATGGATAACAATCTTTCTGACTTGGTCACTATCATTTTCTCTTGGTAATGTACAGACTCTTTGCTGATATTTCTCCTAGTGAAAAATATTCATCAGTGGGTCGCTAAGTACTTCACACTCAGTTGTGTTTTACATGTGTTTAAATTGAATCGTGATGGCTAGAGTGATCTTCTGTTTGTAAGCATGTATTTATTCCAAACACATTTCCAAAGTTTTTTTTTTCCCTCCTTTAGGAAAATCACTTTTGAGCCAGGATTTATAGACCATGTTAGAAACCAGGCTTGCTTTGAAGTGTCAATCTTGGTCTACCATCTGGGGGACTTTGGGGGGAATGACCAGCCATCATGTGACAAGTCTCAATCTTGATTCATATTCGGGGTTGAGGCGGGGATTAAATACCACCTACACCTAATTTTTTTGTGCTTTGCTTAAGCTTGCTGGGAGCTACTGGCCATAAAATTTGGCAGCAAATTCTCAAGTAAATAGAATTTTCGGGCCAGTCTAATGTAAGATAGACTATTACCCCAAAGAAAAGGGGACTTGAATACTTGCTCAAGCTGCCTTTGGCTCTGCTCTGTGATGGGTTTTGGCATTGCTTTAAGAGAAATAAAATATAAATTAATTCTTCAAGATTTGAGAGTGTTCTTCCTGAGAGAGACAAGCCAGCTTCCCACATCAAACAGAGTGGGAACTTTTCGCTTTTGGGGTTCGGCTTCTCTATTTACAGAATTTTCTTGTTGCTTGCCTTGCACAGTTTATAACAGGGTACTGCTTTTCGGTAAAGATGTCTCAGTTCCAAACTCACAAAATGGCATATATTAAATCTGTGAGATTTGGGGATATCACTTAAACTTCAGTACAGCTGTTATTTTTTTTTTTTTAGTGTTTAAGAAGTCTGTGTTGAACGATGGTGTAGTGTGATTCTAGGAAGTGTTTTCAGATCAGAAAAGTTTATTTTTTTTTTGCACCAAACTTTTCTGACCTCAAATTTAGATGGAAGAGAGTTATTGGGTATAGTAACTGCTTTTCTGAAGCAAACAAATATTGATTCATTGATTTTTATACTGCAGAGGAGACTTTATGTTTTCCTATATGTCTTCTCTTGGCCTATGGAAATGAAGCATATCTGTCCTTAAGATAAAGACAGCTTCACCATTCTTGTTCTTACAATATTTATTTTCCAAAAGCATAAAGAGGAAAGCATCTTTAAGATGGTAAAATATGAGAAGAATAAAGTAAAAATCCCTCTTTGTCTTTTTAAAGTTTGTGTGTGTGTGTGCATGCACACACACATGCGCCGAGTCCGTATTTCATAAATATTTACAGTGGCAATTTACAAATGCAATTTGCAAATGCCTGCGAGAATCTGTTGGTATAAAATCTTTAACAAGGAGGAAATTGCCGATAAAATTCTGAAGAAATTGTCTTTCTAGCTTGTTTTCCAAACATTCTCAACCATATTTAAATCAGGAATTGTCAGTAGCATCAAATAAAGCTCCGTGCTATTGGTTGGGTTTATGAGTAAACACAATTATTCAATTACTGCAAACAGTATTTGGGGGTGGAAATAATCCCAGACATGAGGTCATTTTCATGACTAGTCATTTGATGAGGTAAGAAGTTAATGAACTCACTGTTTCAAAACTGTAAGTGACCCATCTACTATTAATTTTTAAATCTTTCATTGTGAATTATTCATACTGGATGAAATATATGCATTGTAATTCATATGCATCTTTTGATATCAGTGTCATCTTTATTGAAATTTAGAAAGTAGCCATTTGTAAGTTTATGAAAATATGTATGCAACTAAATAAACATTTTTAATATTTTCTTGAAAAGTGACAAATTTTTATTGAAAGCATTTGGAGGCAGACTGATGAGGACTTGAATAATAACATTTTAGATATTTTTAACTCATCAGAAATGTTTCATTTACATAATATGCACTGGCTCTAAAAAAACATTTAAAATGTTTATCTCCTTTATAAAGTATAGCTTGAGATCATTCTTTCCTGAGACCAAAACCTTTTGATTAAGCTCCCCAATATTTCATATTGTTTTAATTTATGTACTAATGGCAACAGCAAATTCACTTTTTTTCAACTGAGAGTCTTTATAGCTTTTGAAAGTGCAAGTCAGAAAATTCCTCAAGGTAGAAGCGTTTTAATGAACTCATTTTCCAAGAAAACAAAGCGAATTAAAATACGAAATAGCTGATACACAAAGGTATACAAATGCATTTCCTGAGCATATCTGTTATAATAAATAAATATTGATCGTAATATTTTTGATGAAAATAATCTCTAATTTCTGAGAATCAAGCAAGAACTTTCTTCAAGGCATAAAAATCTTTGAGTCAGCAGTAAGATCAGTGTCGGTAATCCACACTCGAGATGTGAATCTACTGCTGCAGGGTATCAGATTTGAATCAACAGATGGACTCCAGTTTCTTGTCAGGCTTTGTAAATCTAACATACCCTGTGTTGGACAGGAGTGGCAGACAGAAGTGCCTGGTATGCAGGACAATGAACCAGTATTGGTGGTCCAGGACCATTAAATCAAACTCAAGCAAGTACTTGAGCCAGTAAATGCTGATCGCAACAGATTTCACTTATTGATTAGATCCCGTGGCTTTTTCTATTTCCTGGGGAGAAAAAAAAATCACTTTGGACCAGCAAGGAGAAAAGAAAACTCTGACAATACCAAGCAAGGGAGAACTATTGGAATTGAACACAATGAAAGAAAAATCATTTAGAAAGGCCAGAGGATGAAGTTAAGTGAACTTGGACCCATTTCCTCTGTTCTCTTCTTCCTCCCTCCTTCTTCCTTTCCACTATAATCTTTAATCAGAACACATAAGCAACAATAATAAGTAACTTCAGTGACTTGGTGACTTATTCATTATAATTCTTGTCTCTTTTATTTGTATTTTTATGGTTTTTATTTGCTGTTGCTGGTTTTTTTTTTTATTTGAGACTATATCTGAGAGGGGCTACACCTGGTGAAACTCGGGGTGCTATAGGAGATGCTTCAGATAGAATTAGGGTCAGACACATGCTAGGCAAGCACCTTACCCTTGGAATATCTCTCTGGTTCTTAGTTGTCTCTGTTCTTTGAACTGTGCCCATTAAGGCAGTTTTCACAAGAAAGTTGTCCCCTTGCCCTAGTCACCCCTCATTGTCTCTCTCTTTCTCTCTCTCTTTCTTTCTTTCTCTCTCTCTCACACACACAAGTACAACTGCACACACTGATACATACAAAACTTGGGCACACATGCTTCCATTGACATATATGCACACAGACACAACACCCTCCAGACAAACAAACAGAAACACCAAGTTTGCAGGAAAAGTCCCAATAAGGCTGGTCTGGCAGAGACACCAAGTTCCCAGGGGCCTTCGGGACATGCTGGGGGGTGTTGAGGGTGGGCTTTGAGGGTTTGGGCTGTTTAGTTTCATCTGGCCCCAGCCTGCTTTTCACTCACCTGGCATTATCCTGTGCCATCAATCGTCATTTCAATATTTATTTTCCCCACGTCACTTTCCTCTTCTCTGTAAATTGAGGTTTTCTGCAGAATTCGATGTCAAAAGGATGCTGACAACCGAGTTCTAAATAAAAATAAAATAAAATATAATAAAAGAGGGGGGTTCTTTTTCATTCTCTGATGAACACATGACCTCTTTCTTCATCCCCGGAAGATTGTAAACGGCTCCTTTGCTTTTAACAGCTCTGAGATCCGCCAGCTTCGTGGTCTGTGTAACCGGAGTGTACACAATTGTGCAGAAGGTCTGGGCTTGCAGTCTGGAGGCTCGTGTCCGTGTTGAAGTTAGTCGAAGAGTCTACACTGGCAAATCCGTAGGCAAATTCGCAGATCTATCAGATATCTTTATTCCCTTTGTTCAACTCTCTTTCATGGTAGCTGCAGCCATCTCCCCCCAAAATATCATGCACAAATACCTGTGGAAAATACCCCCCCCCCAGAAAATGAACTAATAAGGAACCTGGTTTAATTCCCTTTGTTTCGGGATAAATTCGTCCAAATCAGGTGAGCTGCCAGTTGTTTCCAAGTAAGTGGCAGATAGAGAAAAACGACACACAGACCCAATAATTCTGTTACCCACAGGCTTCTTCCAGAGACTCTGATTTTCTGACCAGGATGTGAAGTTTCACCAGAGAACCAAGATGAGGAAGTCTTTCCAAACTCTGTCTTCCCTTTTTATTTTATTTTGGTGGAATTGTGTTTGTGTTTATTTTTTAATATACATATATATATACATACATTTGGTGACCTTGCCCCTCTACAGCTGGCTTAATAGATAATATAAATCTCCCAGTGCAGACAAAATATCTTTACTAGCTTCACATATTTCAGGAATTCTTTGCTTTGGGGCAAAGCCTCCTTTCAACTGTGAATGGTGTCTGAGGACATATATTGTCCTAGACTTGCATTCTGCAAGTTTTTGCAGAGAGAAAAGTGCAACTAGTCGATTCCCTGCTACAACTCACTCAGGAAAAGGGTAAGTCCCCAAAGTGGGTTTTGTTCTTGTCAAGCTGTGAAATCTCTTTCTTTGTAAACCATCATACTGAGGTTATTTGCCCCTTCAAGAAAAAAAATCACCAGCCCCATGCACACTGGATATTAACTCTAGCCACACAGAAAAGATAGTGAAACTATTTTTTGGGTGGACCCTCTTATTTTTTTTTCCACCAAGAGTGAAACATGCTTTTCACTGATACACATGTGAGCATCTACATGGATGAAATTTCCTGCTGGCATTTTTGTTTTGAGGTTTACTTAAAACAGTTCTGTGCAGGCAAACAGATACACGCTGTTAGGGGGGAAGGATGGGATAGGACTGGTGATTTGATTTGAACATTTCCAGATTTAAACAAGGTCAGATGCAAAGAAAAACAGGCTAAATAAAACATACTTGAAGTTGCCACGTCCGTGAATTTCTCTGCTTCTTTTCTAAACCCGTTCAAGAGGGTGGGAAAGGGGGTAAAAAAAAATCCTGCCTAGATCTTCCTCCAAGGTCAAGAATCTTCTTGTTTAAAGAGACGATGCTTCTTCGGTTTCCCATACTTGATTGTATTATGGCGTCTGATAAACAGAGACTTTTTTTCTCGCCCCGTCTTATTGAGTAGAACACACTTTTTTAAACAAGTGAGCTTCAGAGAACTATTACAAGCTCCATCACACATATTGAAAATGCTTTTTATGAAGAGCTTTCAAAAGAGCTCTCCAAACATAGAGGGAAGAAGCCGTTGTTATAGGCGAAGTCTGTCTTCCACAGAGAGTGTCAAATCCATAGCTAGTATCGTATTAACAATCACAATTAGATTATTCAGCCCGCTTTTGTTTATTCAAAATAAGTGATTTAAGGTAGGCAATCGGGGCAGATTTTTTCTTCTTTAACACAGTTCATTTTAGGGCAAAATAAAGACTGATGGGGATAAGAATTCCCATTGTAAGTGAAATACAATCAGAGATGAATGTTGGTCACCCCATGATAACAGCTACCTTTGTGTACCTTTTTAATATCAAGATAGGAATGATTCATTTTTTTAATAATTTCATATTAATGCAATTTCTAAAGAGTTATTTCATTCAATTATTTTTTGAAATGAAGTGTACACTCAGGAAGGTGAGAAAGCAAATGTCTTTAGTAACTAAATCTTTTTAACATGTGTACATGATTTTCAATATCTATTTGCCTCTTTCTCTTAATAAAGTTGATGAAAACATGCCAGGTGTTAAAACTTCACACATATACACTCTCTTTTTCTCTCTGTTTCATTCAGACATTAAAGGTTACCTTCGGACTGAAATCAAAAGTTAATTTTAAAGGTGTAAATTCTATAAGCCGAGTGTGTGTATATTTAAGTCTCTCTTTCTCTATTTTCTGTTGTTGCCAGAATTGTGTGTGTGTGTGTGTGTGTGTGTGTTTTACACAAATTCATGGAAATAAAGTCCTCTTTGATTGTTAGGCAATACAAACTTTACAACCGTGGCACATTATTAGAACAACATGGTTGGACATCTTGATGAAATTAAAAAATTTCATGTTCAGACTTCATATTCCTGAAGAAAACGTCTCCTGCCATGCACTCGGGCTGGAATGTGTCTCACACTCCCGTGTTAACCGTCTGAAACAGCTGTGCCATGATGAAGGCGCTTTCGATTCCTTCCATGACTCTCTGGCTCTGGGTTAAATAGCTTTTCAATTTCCCAATTATCTGCACAGATAAGCATGTAGGTGTATAGAACATACCTATTACAGATGACTGAGCTTGGTAGAAAACTTGGACTAGCCGATTTCAGGAGATTTAGACCTACCCGGTTGATTCTTCTCTGCCTGTCAGCAACATCATTTAAAATTCAAAGCCATTTTTCTCCTTGATCTTTTCTCTCCTTTCTTGTTTCACCCCCTCTATAGTCACTCCCTGGGCGAGGTGCAAAGCCAGGGGACCCTTTGGAGTTTAAGGAGAAAACAACACCATCAAACAGGCTTTATTGGGGGGGATTGGTGAGTTCATTTTCCGCTGCAAAGTTGTGCATGAAAGCTGGGGGGGCTCTGGCGACTTGGTGGGTGCTTGGAGAGTGCAAGGCCCTGTGTCTGGTGGATTTGGGTAAAGGGGTGTTCTTGGAGGGGAGGGGGGCAGCTGGGCTTTTGCTTGACATCTCAGTGCTGCTGAGAAGAAGAAAAAAAAAAAATGTCCTGAAAATAGAACCCTCTGCATTCCAGGAAAATAAATAAGCAAGGCCACCCAAATTTTCAATTAGCGCTAGTGCAGAATGCAGGAAACGCCAGGGAGCCGGCCAGGGCGCCCTAGGCCGGGTCGTGGACACGGGGCAGTGGCAGGAAAGGAGGCAAAGGGTTGGGGGGCCCAGGGGAGGGGGTGTCTGGGACCTGGGGCCCTCCCGCGATGATGGTGGCGGGTCTCCAAGGAAAACTGCCTGTTAATCAGCCCCGACCAGCTTCCTGCAGCCACCGAGCAGGGGTTCACATGCTGATCCTGGGGTGCTCCTCCCTGCTCCCCAAAGTCTAACTGGTCTGGGCCATTAGCCTACCACCAGTTTAGGAAATGTTTCTGGGATCTTCTATACCCAGAGCAAAGTTCAGATACCCTCTGGAATAATGGGGAAGCTGGCCTCTGGAGCTGGCATTGTAGTGGCATGGCCTGAAGGCCTACAGAAATCAGGACTGGGCTGTGCTGGTACCCCAAATCCAGCCAGACAGAGAAGCAGTTAAGGTGTACAAATACCTTTTCTTGCCATTATAACTTGAATGTGCCTTTTTTTTATGTGTTTCCTTAAAATGTATATTTTAAAGTGTTTAAATACACTGGTTACAAGGTTGTTCATAATACAGGTTTTTTTTTCTTCACAGTTTTAACATGTTCATGATTGGGTTTCAGTCATACAATGTCCAACACCCTTCACCAGAGCACATTTCCCACCACCAGTGTCCTCAGTTTCCCTTCCACCTCTACCCCCGACCGTTCCCCTGCCTGCCTTTAGGGGAGACATTTTTCTTCTCTCCCTGTCTCTGTCTGCCTGCCTGTCCATTTCTGTCTCTCCTCCCTTTTTTTTTTTTTTCCCTTTTAGACACTTTGGTTTGCTGTATTACTGCTGAAGGCCTTCCAGCACCCAGTTCTGGGCCAGAGTGATCTTTCCCAACTCTCATTGTCACAGTGCTCTCTTATGGGTCCTCACCTTGCTCCCTGTTCTCTGTGGCAATAATATCCCGAGACTATAGAAACAAGGGTCAGGAGGACCAATGCCTGATAGGAACGTACTTTTCTTATCAGGCTCCAATCACTCCTTGAAGGTGACGTTTGAAAGATGGAAAAGATCCCACTCTAAGAACGCCCCAAGCTCTGCCCCGCCTGGTTTCCTGCTTTCTCTTTCACTTCTCAGATTGCTAAACCAGCCGGAACTATTTCTTTTTCCCAGGAATGTGGTTATTAAGGGAAAAAAGGGAAAGGGGTCAGTTTTTCAATGGGGAAATAGGCAAAATGCCTCTATTTTTTTAGTTAGTTTGTTTTGGGTGAATTTGCTTCTGGTCCTTACGGTTCTATTTTTTTTTTCTTTTTAACTGCTGAAGATACAATCAGTTTTTTACTCACTTTCGAGCAGCAACAATGAACCCAAATGAAATCTGAACATTCTTTTATTCTCACAACCCAAGAGGTGACTAACCCGGGACCCACGGAGGATGGCAGTGAGGAAAATTAGAATTCAGACTCAATAGCGAACTGCTGTAAGGATGTAAGCAAGATAAAAGTCCCTGAAAGGGAACACCTAAAGGCAGCCTACGAGGGAACGAAGTCCCAGCAGTGCTTTGTTGTGATTTTTTTGTTTTGTTTTGTTTTGTTTTAGTGCCACACCTGGTAGTGCTCAGATGTTACTCCTAACTCTGTGCTCAGAAATTATTCCTGGCAGGTTCAGGGAACCTATAGGATGCTGGGGATCAAACCTGGGTTGGTCACATAGAAGGCAAACATGTTCCTTGTTATCACCAGCCCTGACCTATGAGTTTATTTTATTTTATTTTTTGTTCTTTTTTTAGGAGGGCACACCCAGTGGCTCTCAGGGTTTACTCTTGGTTCTACACTCACTCTGAGGACCCTGTGGGATGCCAGGAATTGAACCCAGGTTGGCCAGATGCAAGGCAAATGCCTTCCTCGCTGTGCTCTGGCTCAGGCCCCTTGTTTTGACAGGACTTAAGTATATCTGTAAAGAAAGGAGATCCTTCCGGATAAGACTGAGTCCTCACTACTGATCACTGACTACATTTCCCTTCTTCACTGATTCTGCCAAAGAGCATTTGCTTGGCAATGCAACCATTTTGCTAAGTTTGAAAAACGTTCGTTTCCGCTCCCCAATAAAATTCAGGAATTTCATTTTATGTATTTCTGCAGCATTTCCTATCATTGGCTTCTAACGGAAATGTGTGACTTACCTCGTTTTTCAATATAAAGTAGAAGGAGAGTGGGGTGGAATAAAATCTTTTTCCATCTGCTGTTCTTATAACCTATATAGGCTTTTAGCTTTAGTGAAGCAAAGCAGGTTTTTAGCCAAAGGAAAATCCAAAATTGGAGCCTGCTTTAGTATATATTGCCTGTTTGATTAAGGCTGATAAATTGCCACAAGACAACTTAACTTACCTAAGCATTGAACTCGGTCATCCATGCACTGGGCTGCAGTCTTTTGTTTTTTATTTTATTTTTTTCCCTCTTTTCTTCTCTGCCCATGTTCCCATCATGCCCGAGGTTCCCCGTATTGGCTAGCACACCTCACGCATCCAACTTGCTTCCAGGGAATGATCTAATTCATCCACAATGGAAGTGTCTTGCCTTATTGGACCATGTTTGTAAGGATCATCATCCTTGGGGAAGTCCCTGAGATCCTGGTAGTTCTTGTCTTTGGATGAGACACCAAAATAAATCGCCACCAGGAAAAGTTTAGAGATGGTGGCAGAGTTGGAAGGAGTCCTTCAAACCCCTTTTTATCAAACCTGTGATTTTATGGAGGAGAACATTGAAGGCTATAACCCTACAATTGACAGGACCCTATTTACATGCACATTTGCCAGGAATTGCTGGGCTCAGGCTGTTTGGGGAGAGCTTCAGCATTCAAATCCTACATGTTGTGGTTGGTGAAATGACTGTTTTGCATCATTCACTTCCTCTGTCATGGATCCCCAGGGACTCCCACAGCCCCTGGCTCCCTAACAGAAACCTTGTTTTGACAGTGGACCAGGAGCAGGAGGGACACACACCAGGTCCTAGAGGAGGCATGCAAAGCCATACCATGTTCTAGAAGCTTCTTTCCTCATCTGTTAGGATGATGTCAGCATGGTTTGACAACAAGGCAGTTTCTTCATCCTGGGAGGTGGAGGTATTGGGTAGAGGTGGAGATTGGCGAGCTGGGAGAGAGCATGGCCAAAATGGAGGCATCAGAAAGTAAAAACCAAAACCACGAATTTTGGGGATATTTGTTAGTGCAAAATCACAGAGTCTTAGCTGACTGACATAATATGGAAATTGGACCAATATTTCTTCATTTCATACAGAAGCATGGATTATCTCCCCATTGACCTGTGCTTTTTTTTTTTTTTTGCTTTTGTTCATGAACAGATCTTTTGTTTCTTTGTCTTTGTTGACTTGTGTCTATGTTTGGGGGGGGAGCTTGAGGGGGGTACACCCACCCACTTGTGTTCTATATTCCCGGCACTGTGCTAGCATGAACCCAGACAAGTTTTGCTTCCTCCTGGCAGTGCTCAGGAGACCTAATAGGCTGTGTGAAAGGCAAGAACCCCCATCCTCTGTGCTCTCTCTCGCTTACTGTGTATGTCCAGAGATCTTACCCCCAGATGCTCTCTCTATCCTTCACAAGTCAGCCTTGGACAGAATTGTGGCATTTGCATGACCCTGATATCTACACTCAAATTCAAAAATGGATTCGTGGAAGACACATAGTCACATGGTCAGCTCCAGTACTCCCCCAGGGTGCTCTTGTGTCCTGATCTGGAAGCAGGGAGAAGAACACTTCTGAGAAGTCATGGGTCCTGCCACTGGATGCTGTCCCTGGAGGAGATTTGATGTGATTCAGTCATAGAAACATTAGCTTCACTGTTAGGGAGAAAAGAAATTCTCTAGTGAATAAAAGGAGGTAGATGAACTTTTGCTCCTTAGCTATGTGACATGTACCTCAAGGCAGAAATCAGAAAATCACACTGAGGCAGGAGAAAGTGATATCTCGGTGCAAGACAGAACCAGCCAAGCATTTTCAATGGAGGAATTCCAACCAGCTTCTTGGAGGAGGTGACCTTTTCAATCGGTTCTAAATGGAAGGAATTAGACTGTAGAAATTTCAGGAAAGATCCCTCTAGCACGCAAGTGAATTGTGACCAGGCAGGAAGGCCTAGCATCTTCCAGAAATGTTCTGACTCTTTCCAGAACAAATCATTTTATGTCAAGAAGTCAAGATTATGGACTTGGATGAGAATGCCCTTTGTTTTATTAAATAGAGCAAGAGATTCTGAAATTTTATCTGGAGGAGTTTTTTTTTGTTTTGTTCTTGAGATGTGAATCAGGTTTGTGGTTTGATTTCTCTTTTTATTTTTATTTTTTGGGGGAAGGGTATTGGAGACACTTGAGGTCATACTAGGCAGAATTTGAAGATTTCTGGCTCTATGCTCAGAGGAACTCCTGGGGGTATTTCAAGGCCCCTTGGAGGTGACAGGATGGGCCTAGTTTTGTCTAATGCCAGGCCAGCGCCCTAATGTCTGTGCTGCCCCCTCCAGCTCCGGAACCTCCCTGGCCCTCTCACATCTGTGTTCTCTGTTCTGAACCTGGGGCTTGTTTGGAGTCGGTGTTGTGTTGGGTAGAGTTGTTTATCCTAAAACTGAGCCCTGTTCCTGACACACAAGATGGCTCCAATACTTCCAGAAGAACAAATAAACGAACATCCTGAGCACCCCTGCCCCCCCACCCCATCCTGACTTACACATGGGAAGGGAGGAATGGCCCAAGACTCTGGCATTAGGAAGGTTGAGGTGTCTAAGGACCTTTCTGCATAGTCAGTAGATGTCTTGTCTCCTGCAGGCTCCAGTCCTTGGTTATTAGTGTGTCTGTCTGTCCCTTCTGCACTTCCTTTTGTGGCTTAGTTGTTTGTTGTTGTATCACAAAGAAGCCACACAGAGGAACCAGCCTTTGCTTTATGTTACATGTGCTTTTATGATGTTAATCTCAACTTTATTTTTTT
>PVKC010027821.1:0-15631 GCA_004027635.1 Crocidura indochinensis
CAGGTACCACCCTAGGGTAGGGGCAGAAAGCCAGGTCACACCCTAGAGTAGGGTCCAATCACTGATCAGGGTAGGATCAGGGTGGGTCCAGAAATGTTTATACATAAAAATTCCAAATCATGATAAGATTAAAAATGTTTACATATGCAACAGATATATAGACAGAGAGATTGCCAGAAAGTTGTATTTTCAATCATTATTTTTGCTGTCCTCTCCCACACACACTTTGGTTTTGATCCTTGGAGTACTTTCATTGTGTCCAGGTTCTTCTGGTATGTTTGGTTGGATGGGAAGATAGAATCCAGTTTTTAGTAAACTGTGTTCATGTCAAAGTAATGCTCAAGCATGAAACTCAAAATCTCAAAAGGTGTTACATCATTTATGGGCTTCCAGAGTTCCTAACAATAATTGCTTGTGGTTTGTGGCTGTTAGTAGTGCTCTGCAGACAATGGACAGTTATTCCTCTGTGTGTATGTGAGAGAAAGAAAGAGAGAAAGAGAGAGAAGGTATGTGAGGTGACACAAACCCTCACTGGCAGAATGCATGCTCCCAGGTTGTGGAACTTCTGTCTAATGGGAGGCTGAGGAGAACAAACAGTCATCCTGATCCTCCAGAGGGAGCAGGGCCTATTGCCTTCCTGGTCAGCATTTCATTGATTCCCTGTCAATGATCCTGACTAAAACTGTGTCTTATCTTGGGTCATGAAACTGGTTCTCAGATGGGAACTTCTCCCATTGCCTCTCCTGATCCCCATCCTTCCACTCTGACCAGAAAGACACCATTGGCTTTTCCCTTGATCTCATCTTCCTCGAATCAAACCAACTCCAAGGAAAATACAGTCCACTCTCCTGAGGAGAAAAGAATGGCTGGATGGACCACCAGAAGCCTCCCCCACTTTGTAGTCACAGTCTGTGTGCTGTTGGATCACTTTGATTTGTGCTCTCTTTGATGTGGGCTGAGCATCTTTTTACCCCACTGAATGAGCTAGGCTTTATAATTTGGGATTTGGAATGGGAGCAGAGATTCAGTAGGTCATGTCGGTGAAATTCTTTGCAGTATGATCTGTCATGGCTGTCTTAGTTCAGACACTTCAGGGATTCTCGGAGTTCCCAGGAAAGTGGGTGCAGGATTCTGCAAATGACAGAGCCACACTCAGTTGTGTGGGTGAATCTGAATTGTGTTTATTGAATGCTACAGTGATGTGTTTAAACATGATTTTTACATATATAGGAAAATTTATTGACTTCATTTTTCCTGATGGCTGCATAGTATTCCATTGTGTATATATATCGCAGTTTCTTTAGTAACTCATTGGTTATCAGGCATCTGGGTTGTTTCCAGAATCTGGTTATTATAAATAGTGCTGCAATGAATATAGGTTCGAGGAAGGGATTTTTTAATTGTATTTTTGTGTTCCTAGGGTATAACCCCAAAAGTGGTATAGCTGGATCATAGGGGAGCTCGATTTCCAGTTTTTTGAGGAATCTCTATTTTGTTTTCCATAAAGGCTGGACTAGACTGTATTCCTACCAGCAGTGAATGAGAGTTCATTTTTCCCCACATCCCCATCAGCAATGATTGTTCTTGTTTTGTTTTGTTTTGTTTTGTTTTTTTGATGTGTGCCAGTCTCTGTGGAGTGAAATAGTATCTCATTGTTGTCTTTATTTGCATCTCCCTGATGATTAGTGATGTGGAACCTTTTTTTTATGTGACTTTTGGCCATTTGTGTTTCTTCTTTGAGGAAGTGTTTTATTATGCTGAGTGAAATAAGTCAAAGGGAGAGAGAGAGAGAGAGAGAGAGACAGAATAGTCTCACTCTGTGGGATTTAAGAAAAATAAAAGACAGTATTGTAATAATACCCAGAGACAATAGAGATGAGAGCTGAAAGGACCAACCCATGATATGAATTACCACAAAGTGGTGAGTTCAGATAGAGAAATAACTACACTAACAACTATCATGACAATGGTAGTGAGTGAGAGAAATAGAATGCCTGTCTCAAATACAGGCGGGGGCAGGGTAGGTGGGAGATGGAGGGCATTAGTGGTGGGGAGGTTGCCCTAATGAAGGGGGTTGTTCTTATGACTAAAACCCAACTACAAACATGTTTGTAATCATGGTGCTTAAATAAAGATATTTTAGGGGCCAGAGAGATAGCATGGAGGATAAGGCATTTGCCTTTCATGCAAAAGTTCATCAGTTCGAATACCGGCATCCCATATGGTCTCCCGAGCCTGCCAGGAGTGATTTCTGAGCATAGAGCCAGGAGTAACCCCTGAGCACTGCCGGGTGTGACCCCCCCCCCAAAAAAAAGATATTTTAAATAAAACAAACATGATTTTTACATGCCAGAGACCACCTACATCTGCTTTCGTGCAAAGTTAAAAATTGTACTTTCTTTGGTTTTTGGGTCACACCCGGCAGTGCTCAGGGGTTACTCCTGGCTCCATGCTCAGAAATTGCTCCTGGCAGGCACGGGGGACCATATGGGGCACCGGGATTCGAACCGATGACCTTTTGCATGAAAGGCAAACGCCTTACCTCCATGCTATCTCCCGGGCCCCCAAAATTGTACTTTCTTGTTAGCAAAAAACTTATCAATACATACTGTTTGATCTATAAGTTTCTTCACAACAAACAATTCTCAGGCCTTTATTGTGGGTTACAAACCCTCTGATGATAAGCTCCAATTAAAAGACAGGGGAGGGGGCCGGGCAGTGGTGCTGGAGGTAAGGTGCCTGCCTTGCCTGTGCTAACCTAGGACGGACCACGGTTCGATCCTGGTTCCCCATATGGTCCCCCGTGCCTGCCAGGAGCAACTTCTGAGCGAATAGCCAGGAGTAGCCCAAAAACCGGAAGAAAAAAAAAAGACAGAGGGGAGTGGCTTCTTTGGAATCCAAAGCGCAACTTTTAACATCTCAAAGTGTTTTTACTCTCAGGCTGGACCCTGGGTGTCAATTCTGATATAAATTAAAAAATTAGCAAGTTTTTCAGATGTTCCTATGAAAGATTCCTTTCATCTGAGTGAGAAGATTGCTTAAAGACACAGAACATCTTTTAAAAAACTAACTTAATTTTTAAGGATTGCAAAGTTATTTTTGTTTCTCTTGATGCTGACTTCCCCAGGTAAAGTGATATTTGATCAAGGCCATATTTGCATGTACTAAATCTGTCATCTGGAGGTAAATGTTCAAATGTATACATACTTAGCACAGCAGAAGGGAGATTCTTATTAGGCCAAATAAATGTTTGCAACGATTACTAGACTAGACTTGAGAAATACCATCCTCACTATTCAAGGAAGCAGCCTCTTTTTGAGGTCTATTCTCAGCCATCCACAGTGGGGTGGGACCAGCAGGTCCCAGCAGGCCTTCTGGTTTTTGCTTTCCTTAGTCTAGGGCAGCAATAATGCTCAGTTTTGGTTTCAGAGATTGGGGAAAACAGGCTTGCCACTTGGTCCAACTTACTCATGATATCATTTCAACTAGCCCCTACGCAATACTAAGAATGGGCCTAATATAGGATCCCTACACAGGAATAGGCTTTCCCGGTGCCTCTTTGCTCTTGTTCTCCACAAAGGCATTTGATGGTTTATGAAGCAAGGAATATTCTTAGCTTGCCTAACCTGAATTTTATCCATTTGTTAGTGAGGAAGACAGGTAGAATTAGGACTAGATATCATACTTCATATCCTAATAGCAAATTCCTGTTAAAATTGAATTATTTCAAGATTCCCATAAATGAGTAGGAGGAAGAAGTAGAGAACGTATTGACCCAGGAACCAAATGTAAATACAGAACATTCCATCCATGAGAAGAAAGCCTCAGGCTCCAAAACCAGGAACTGGAGAGATTGGAAGGGTGGGGTTGGGATCTGGAAGCAAATGCAGATGCAAGAAATAATCCACACAGTGGAGCAGAAGAAAATTAGTAAATGCCACAGATAAGTGGAATTTGAAACTTTACATTCTTTTTCTTTTTATTTATTTATTTATTTATTTTGGTTTTTGGGTCACACCCAGCAGTGCTCAGGGGTTACTCCTGGCTCTATGCTCAGAAATCGTTCCTGGCAGGCTCGGGGGACCATATGGGATGCCAGGATTAAAACCACCGACCTTTTGCATGCAAGGCAAATGCCCTACCTCCGTGCTATATCTCTGGCCCCAAAACATTACATTCTTGAAGAACCAAAGTGTCAAGTAAAGGGGGCCGGACGGTGGCGCTGAAGGTAAGGTGCCTGCCTTGCCTGCGCTAACCTAGGTCGGATGGCGGTTCGGTTCCCCATATGGTCCCCCGTGCCTGCCAGGAGCGACTCCTGAGCGAATAGCCAGGAGTAACCCCTGAGCGTCACCGGGTGTGGCCCAAAAACCAAAACAAAAAACAAAAAAACAAAGTGTCAAATAAGAAATTGGGGGCCAGAGAGATAGCATGGAGGTAGGGCATTTGCCATGCAGAAAGCCGGTGGTTTGAACCCCAGCATCCCATATGGTCTCCCAAGCCTGCCAGGAGCAATTTCTGAGCGTAGAGCCTGAGTGCTGCATGGTGTGACCCAAAAACAATAGGTAGGTA
The DNA here is from genome assembly GCA_004027635.1 of Crocidura indochinensis. NCBI lineage: Eukaryota > Metazoa > Chordata > Mammalia > Eulipotyphla > Soricidae > Crocidura > Crocidura indochinensis. The sequence continues at coordinate 4,570 of PVKC010027821.1, forward strand.
GGTAGGTAGGTAGGTAGATTGAGGAAGGAAGGAAGGAAGGGAGGAAGGGAGGAAGGGAGGAAGGGAGGGAGGGAGGGAGGGAGGAGAGGGGGAGGGGGGAGGGGAGAGGAGTAAATCGTAAGGAGTGGCCAGAGCCATAGGAGAGCAATCGTTTTGCATATGGGCAACCTGAGTTCGATCCTCAGTATTCCATATGGATGGTACCCTGACCATATGGAGTAATAATTCATTCCTGAGTGCAGAGCTAGGAGTAATCCCTGAGCACTGCTGGAAAGTACTTATCCTTGTACTAGTTAAGTGAAAATTGAAACAAAACTAAGTCCACGGCAGGTTACTGAGTCAAACTGCTGTCTTAACATTTGCACTTCTCTGTGTGTAAGTTAGAGCTCTGAGGAATTAATCACAAGCATCCTTTGTGGTATTGTCTGTCTCCGGGAGGGAGGATGGATCTGAGGAGTAATCACGAGCATCTTTTGTGGCATTGTCTGTGTCTAGGAGGATGGCAGGTCTCACTGCCTACCATAGAGTGTTATTGTTCAGGGACATTGGTGGTGTGTTCAGGAAGCCCCTGCATTTTCAAGGTCAAGAGTAGTCACTAGTCAATTACCTTCCCAGAAATGAAGTCTTTACATCCACATCCAGTAGCATGCATTATTCACTAGATTAAGTGCCTTTTGCATTCTGCTGTTTTCTTTTTATTCTTTTTCTTTCTTTCTTTCTTTTTTTTTTTTTTTTTTGCACTATCAAATCACCTCTTGGTGAACAATTCAGTGTGCATTTTGATGTATTTCCAGCTATACTGCATGACCGTGTACTCATCTCAACTAATACGTGATGGGCAGGGATTGTACAGTATCTGGATTGAGAAATGGCCCAGTATCTGTGTCATCACAGGATTCTGGGGCAGAGAAACCTAATCTCCAGGAGAGAGTTTGAATGCAGTGACCCTCACAAGGCTCCATACTCTACCAGTGATATGTCAAGTTGTGATCAAATAGTTTCTCTATTTGGTATTTATATACAAAAAGATTTAGTTTTCATGATGATAAGATTCTCTGTTGTGTGTTTATCTACCTCACTGGCATTGTAATTTAAAAAAAAAAGTGACTCAGGGGCTGGAATGATAGCACAGCAGGAAGGGCATTTGCCTTGAGCGAAGCTAACCTGGGTTCAATCATGGGTACCTCCTACATGGTCCCTCGGCCTACCAGGAGTAATTTCTGAGCACAGAACCCTGAGCACTGCAGGGTGTACCCAAAACAAAAAGTGGTTCAAATCTTTTAGAATTGTGAAACTTTTTTTTCCTGTGTGTAAATTGATTCTGGGCTTCTCAAAAATCTCTCGTTATGATTTTAATTCACTATCTCTGGTTTTTCGGAGGCAGCTGTATCATACATGTTCATAAAATTTGAGGTCTGTAGTTTTTTTACTCCATGCATGATTTCCATAAAGTTGGTAATGGTGTTAGAAGCCACCCTAGAATAGAGAAGAAGGTATAAAGGAGAAATTATTTCTTTGAAGCCTATTTGTATGTATTTTTCTTACCTGGATTTTTCTTTTCACGACTTCTTTTTCACCTCAGACAATCAGTATGCATTTCCAAGGCCTTTGGCTATGTTGGGGTCTTCTGTTCAGCTCCATTCATGCAGACTCTGTTGGTGATGGTGCAGAGACAGAAGACTTCGATGAAAATTCAGAAGACGTTGTTGTTAAAGAAAGTGAAGACTCCCCCAAGGTGAGAGTCTGAAGAAATGCGCTATAAATTCTCCATTTACACATTTGGTAGGCAGGAAGAACTGAATGCTTAAGACTGTTCTAGAAGTCTTCATTTGCTCACAAAATTGAAGACTATGACTTTTCCCCCACCAGCTGTCATTGATCTTGTGCATAGCTGACAGACTACCACTGAAATCTCTCACTGTTCCCTCACAGCTAATCATGGGAGCTTATCATGGGAGTTAGCTAAATTAGCCAAATTAGTTTTCTCTCTGGTTTCTGGCCTTGCTGGCCCTTTTCAGATTAAAGAAAAGGTGATCCTTTGCAGGTGATCCTTCAAGTAAGGTCTATATCTCTTATTTCCCCGAGGCAAGAATATTCTAATTAGGAGGATGACTTAGAGAGGAAAGTGATGTGGGAGAGAAGGCTTTAGGGCATCTTCCTGCATCTGTAGAGCTCAAACCTGAACTGCTACTTAACAGGAATCTCCAGAAAACTTGAGGTTTTTGGACATTGACAATACTTGAGAGAGTCAATATATCTAGGGGCTGGAGTGATAGTACAGGGGTTAGGCACTAGTCTTGCATATGGCTGTCCCCAGTTGAATTCTCAATTCCACATGGTCCCCAAATATCTCCACGTGAAACTCTGGAGTCCTCTAGGCACCATCAATGTGGCCTGTGTCATCCCTGGGGCCACAGGACTCAAGCAGGACAGAGATCCACCCTCAATAAAAAGCTTTATCTAAAATTGGGATGTTTTCTTCCCATAATATTTTTGATGAGAAACATCTGTTGTGTTTGCCGTACTTGTAAATGAATGCCTAAAGCATCGACATGACTTTTCTCTGCATCATTCCTGGCAGTTTCATACTGGCAAACGCAGATGCTAGTCAGTAGGATGTGGTGTAAAGTCTTTCTCTGGTTACAATTCCACTTTCACAAGGATGTTTTACTCACCTCCTAGTCCTGTGACCTGTGTGGAAAAGTGATAACTCTGTGGAACCACTCCCAAAAGAGTGGTTTGGGGGCTGGGAACACAAAGGTCTTGACAGGTACTACTTCCTGCTCCTAATTGGAGTTCGGTATCATTCAAGAAGATGCTTGGAGAAAGAAAGTGAGTTAGATGCTTCAGGAATCATTGAGATACAGTAAAATCGCAGTCAAGTATGCATAGCAGCCCCCAAACTGTGGGTGAGTTGAAAGGTCAGCTGAAAAGGCAGCTCAGGGGATGCTGGGGTCCAGGTGAGGTTGGAGCCCACTGGATGCTGGGGCCCAAGTGCTCTCCCATCTGTGACTGCCAGATGCAAAGAGTCATGTATGGAGCAGAGGGGAGGGAGGCTTTGAGCACCACTGGGAGTGTCACAGGAGTGAAGAGTAGTCCCTGAGCACCACTGAGTAAGGCCCAGACCATCCTCTGTCACCTACCCAAAATCGTTATGGCCTTAGCTTTATAGGAGTGCGTGATTTGGCCATGGGATTCTTGACCCTGTGGTAGGTATGTGGAACTATCTTGAGGAAGATTTTCCTCCTTCAGGCAAGAGGCATGTAGTGGGACAGTGAGGCCAAAGAGCCTGAAGGTCAGGAGAACTTCCTAATGCTTTATGCAGCTGGGAGCATGAGGGCTCAGGCCTTTCATATCAAAAAAGTTTCTTTTTCCTCCCTCCTCCCTCCTCCATTCTCTTATCTACCATCATCTTCCACCCTTAATACTCTACCATCCAACCTCTATATCCTCCATGTTCCATGTTCCATCTTTTTTCTCCCTACATCCCCCATCTTCAACCTCCATCCTCCATCCTTCATCTTTCATCCTCCATCCATCTCTCATACTCTTCTTCCACCTCCATCTTCCATCCTCCATTTATCCTCCATCCTCCATTCTCCATCATTCTTCCTTATTCCTCCTTCCACCTTCCATTCTCTATCCTCCATCTTTCATCTTCCATCCTCCATCTTCTATTCACTTTCTTCTACTGCTATCTATGCAGTATCAGGACAGATAACCCCAGAGCATTCCTTTAAGTCCCACTGGGCTGTTGCTTCTTTCCTGCTGTGTTATGGTGCGTAGACAGACACAGAGATGGTTCTTTCACAGGAGAATGTGTGAAGAACAGGAAAATGTGTGAAGAACAGGAAGAGCCACCCTTTTACTGGTCCATCCAGTCCTCATTCCCATCACCCAAGATTCCATAGTGGAAGCTGTGCTTGGCATCACTGCTTTGCTGGACTTTCTCTGTTATGTCCTTCCCTGTGTTTCAAGTTTTCCAGGAAGGTGCCATTGACCTTAAATCACACAGTAGTAAATTCAAGTTAATTCTACCATTTCACATACTTATGAACTTTTTTGTTAATCTTACAAACTTTTCATCAGGCTATTTCCTTGGCTTCTAATCTGTATTTCTAGATACTGTCACTTGTTATAATCCTCTCAAGGGCCTTTCATTCACTGTGGTGTCTTATGAATGAATGACTCTACTATTAATAATTTTTCCTGTGTTAGGAGTCCCCAAATCACTTGAGTGTACATCAGGTGTTTTTCCCTATAATTAGGCCTTTGTGTTAACATTTTCACCACTATGATGTGAAATAAAAACATGCTACCATGTATTTATATTTCATGTGTGTGCTTAAATAGTGAAGAGATCTAATACAAGTATTTGTGGAGATTAGTAACTTCAGTTTTTTAAATCTGTTTTCTAGGTTAAGTATAAGACACCGCATCCTATAGGAGAGGTTTATTTTACAGAAACTTTTGATAGTGGGAAGTTGGTTGGGTAAGTATTTAAGAGATTGTTTTCACTAATTGGGTTTTCTTTTTTTTTTTTTTGAAGCTGTTTATTATTAGCCTATGAAAATTGCCTCTGCTATAGAACTCTGAAAAGCATTCAAGCATTTTGACAGTGATGGCCAAGATTGTAGCCTGTTTTTGTTATTGGTAGAAATGTCTTGTTTGAATAGTTATTTGCTTATTATTCATTTATACCTGTACTGAAATATCATTTATGTATAAAGAAAATAAATCAGAAGTATGAATGTAAAAACAGTTTTTGATTCCTAAGAGTAGATCGAATGACAAGCTGAAGTTACTATTGCATCCTAAATAATGGTGTAAAAGAGAAAGCTATTGGGGCCAGAGAGATAGCATGGATGTAGGGTGTTTGCCTTGCATATAGAAGGACGGTGGTTCGAATCTTGGCATCCCATATGGTAACCCCCGAGCCTGCCAGGAGCGATTTTTGAGCTTAGAGCCAGGAGTAACCCCTGAGCGCTTTGGGATGTGACCAAAAAAAAAAAAACCCAAAAACAAACAAACAAACAAACAAACAAAAACAACAGAGAGAGAAAACTATTATTTATTATTATAAATAGCATACTCAGAGTAATTTCATAGCTAAAATTTTTTAAGATTCTATATTTAATTTAACACTAGCTTTGAAGTTTAATGCATAGACATTCTTGTTTAGCCTTGAACTATTCAGGGTTTTAGTTTGTTTTTTTTTTTGTTTATTTTGGGGGGGTTGGTTTTGAGCCCACACCCAGAAATTCTCAGGGGTTACTCCTGTCTCTGAACTAGACTTAGGAATTGCTCCTGCCATGCTCTGGGATCACATGGGATGCCAGGGATCAAACCCTGATTGATTGCATGCAAAGCAAATATCCTATCTGCTGTACAATTGCATTGACCCTGATGTATTTTTTTCAGGGGGGGGGATTTTGGGCCACATCGGGCAGTGCTCAGGGGCTACTCTTGACTCTGCCCTCAGAAATCTCTCCTGGCAGGCACAGAGGACTATATGGGATTCTGGGAATCGAACCTAGTTCATCCTGGGTAAGCCACATGCAAGTCAGACACCCTACTGCTGTGCAACTCCAGTCCCATAAAGTACTTATTTTTTTGCTTGATTTTGGGCCACACCCAGTGACGCTCAGGGGTTACTCCTGGCTATGCACTCATAAATTTCTCCTGGCTTGTGGGACCACATGGGATGCCAGGGGATCAAACCGCAGTTTGTCCTATGTCAGCCACATGCCAAGGCAAATGTCCTACCACTACACCACTGCTCCAGCCCATGAAGTAATTGTTTTTTTAAATACCCAAAGTCTATGGGCTATTTTGTGTTGTTTTTGACATTGTATTTACAACTTGTTCATTTTACTTTTTATTTATTTTATTTTTGGTTTTTGGATTACACCCAGCGGCACTTAGGGCATACTCCTGCCTCAGAAACCACTCCTGGCAGGCTTAGGGGACTGCATGGGATCCTGGAAATCGAACTTGGGTCCATCCTGGGTTGTCACGTTTAAAGCAAATGTCCTACCACTATGCTATCTCTCCAGCCCTTTATTTTGCTTTTTAATGATACATCTTTTCTCTGCCTTCTTTATAGGTGGGTCTTATCAAAAGCAAAGAAAGATGACATGGAAGATGAGATTTCTATATATGATGGTAAAGCTTTTCTTCCAATATTCTCTGTGACTACCATGAATGTAGTAGCTTTTGAGACTAACTCCAGTCAGATACACGGGTGTGGCCCGGGTCCACCTACTCCCATGTTCAGTCCCATGTGATCTTTCTGGAAGTCCTTGGCCATCCTGACTGAGCATTTGACTTTTGCTCTCTCTGCCTCTATAATCCAGCCTGGGCACCTGGATCCAGTCAGAACCCCAGTTTCTTTGGCAGCTCACCTATTCAGACACCTTAGGGCCTGCACTACCTCTTCTTAGAGTGACCTTGGACCCTAAAGAGGTCACCTCCTGCTAGGCACAGTGGCAGTGAGCAGTAAGAAGAGAGGAGGGATGTCCACACATGGGGACAGGGTCTCAGTGCTGCATCCATGTGGATGTGCTGACCAGGGTCTGCAAATAAAAAGGCTATGTGTGGACACACAAGAAAATTCTCCATCCCAGCCCTTCTGGAGAAATGAGCCATTTCCCCTGGTACAGTTCCGGCAGCTTGGTCTAGGGCAGACACACAAATAGAATCCATTAGATTAACATGTTAGGTATTTGCTTGTCTTTACAACTTGAGGAAAGCAGCCAGAGTGATAGACAGTGGGGAGAGTGTTTGCCTTGCATGTAACTGACCCAGATTGAATTCCCAGCATTCCATATGGTCCCCTCAGCCTGCCAGGAATTAATCTCTGAGTACAAGAACCAGAAGTAACACCTAAGCACCACTGAGTGTGACCAACAAAACAAAACATAAAGGAACAGAAACCATTTTCTGGTCAGGGAACCAGGAGCCAAATAGCACACAGAGCTGTGAATATTCCTGCTTCAAATGTCTCATTTTCCTCAAATTAGTCTTCATGGGAAAATGTTAACTGGTTACAGTGCTAGCGAGTCAAATCCTTACGTCTGGTTTCCATTTGATCACAGTGCTCTCTATTTTAGGCAGATGGGAAATAGAAGAACTGAGAGAAAACCATGTGCCTGGCGACAGAGGACTGGTGCTGAAATCAAAAGCAAAGCATCATGCAATATCTGCTGTATTAGCAAAACCCTTTATTTTTGCAGATGAGCCTTTGATAGTTCAGTAAGTTTGATTAAGCTTTTGACTACTTTCTCTGAAATTCATGTGATTTCTTTTGTGAATTTGGCATTTGTAAATAGCTTGTGGATACATGAGTAATAGGCATAAAAATCCAGATTTGCCCTTTCATTAATCACTAAAATTCATGGTACGTGTATAAATATGATTCAAACCTTAAATAGCTACACTTGGGCTTCATTGTCATGATCTAGGGCTTGTTTTTTTCTTACTTCTTGAAAGTTTGAAGGTAGTTGTATTCTGTTGGAACTTAGAGGAATATAGCATCATGTTTTGATTTGACATTTGGTGGCTTTAAGGAAAAAAGGGTCAAGGAAAAATCATCAAAAACTCCTCTAGAGTTAAAGGAATCAAATTTCTCACTCTAGTATATAAATGATTGCTAGCCAGGTAAGCCATAAAAAGCATGAAAGCTGGAAACAAAAATGGGAAAATAAGCTTAAAAGTGGCTAAAGCATTTTTACCACATGGTAAATGGTAAAATCTCTAAATCAGAGTATTAGATATCCTTGAAAATAGTTCAGGAAAGGAAAACAAGTCTTCTCTTAATTTTTATAAAATGAAATGGATGAATAAAAAGAAAACATGACATGAAATGCTATAAATGCAATGATTTTACAACTTTTAAGATGTTTCTCCCAACTTAGTCTCATGTTACTATGCATTCTGGCTGCTTCTAATGATGTTATGTTTAAGTGCATTGATAAAAATAATAACTTAGGTCTTGAAGCACTGTCCATTTGTCCTTGCATTGATCAACAGTCTGACTCTTTCTCCCTTCATTTAGATATGAAGTAAATTTTCAAGATGGCATTGATTGTGGAGGTGCATACATTAAACTCCTAGCAGACACGGATGATTTGAATCTGGTATACTATTTTCATGTTTACAAAAGCCTTATCTATGTCATAAATGTATCCAAAGAGTTATTCATGAAATAGAAATAGGTCATTTTCTGCTAAACTTGTAAAGAGCTTAGGATATCTTGCCCCAACCCAAATGAGTAGCTTCACAGTGTAACTCACCTTACGTGATAGCACTAATATTGTCATCTGTCACAACATTAGAGTGACTGGCCACATATCTTTTTTTTTTTTTTTTTGGGTTTTGGGTCACACCCGGCATTGTTCAGGGGTTACTCCTGGCTCCATGCTCAGAAATCGCTCCTGGCATGCCCAGGGGACCATGTGGGACACCAGGATTCGAACCGATGACCTTTTGCATGAAAGGCAAACGCCTTACCTCCATGCTATCTCCAGGCCCCGACTGGTCACATATCTAAGTCCAAAGTGATGAGACACCTGTCTGTGCCATTGCAAGATCCCACCTAGAGTAGGTTTCTTCACAGAGCATAGTTCATGCATTTGTTCAGAGAAGCAAGCGTCCAAAGAGATCAGACAGAATGGGGTGACTGGGGAGTCCTGCAGGGGAGGGCAGAGTCATGAGACCATTTGCTCTGGAGACTCTTCTAGGGGGTCTCCTCCCATGGTATTTGGGTTTCTGCTGGAACAGAGCAAGGGTCAGTGAGCCATGGACCTGGTGGTTGCAGAGTGGGTGTTGGCACCAACTAGGGACAGGAAAAGAGAGACCTGCAGGCCCCAATTATGGTGAACATGAAAGCTGCACTTTTTGGTGGCAAAGATAAAATCCAAGGGTCAAAGTGGTAACACAGCAAGTAGGGCCTTTGCCTTGTACACAGCCAACCTGGGGTTCAAGTCCCACCATCCCTATGGTCATCGGAGCATTGCCAAGAATGATTCCTAAGTGCAGAGCCAGGAGAAACCCCTGAGCACTCCAGGGTGTCATAAAAACAAAAAGATAGAAAAAAGAAAAATAAAAAGATAGCTACAGTGGCCTGATTTTATCATATACAACTGAGAGGAAAGTTTCCTGGCACCACACAAAAGCCCTTGGGATGTGGTAATGAGCATGTATGGAGTCAGTAGTTGTTCCGATAATGGTATGCTTTAAGGTCAGAGAAACCCTAAATCTCTTAGGCCAAGGGAATTACTTTTCTTCCCCCAAAACTTACTGTGCCTATGCACACAAAAAAAAAAAAAAGAAAAAGAAAAGAAAGCAAGAAAGAAAAAAGGGAGGGACACAAAACCTTGCCACACCAGCACTCCTTTTTTATTTTTAATTTAATTTATTTTTCCTCTTTTATTCTTCCACTTTTTTCTTTCTTTTTCACTCTTGTAGTTATTACTTGGTGATTTTTTTGTTGCTAGGTGCATTTTTTCCTATTTTTTTGTTTGTTTTTGTTTTGTTTTTTCTTTTTATCTTTGTCTTCTTCCAGCAGAACCACACACTTGAATCACCTTTTTTTTAATTTTTAATTTTTACCACTCAGACTGCATCCACTCCCTCTATCCCTTCCACTTGAATCACCTTGTTCTGCTTAATGAAGTGAGGGAGAAAATAAAATAAACCGTACTAAGACCAAACAACTATATGAACATTGAGTGGAATTAAAAAATGATCTGCTGGGGTCAGAGAGATAGCATGGAGATAAGGCATTCGCCTTGTATGCAGAATGTTGGTAGTTCAAACCCCCGCATCCCATATGGTCCCCGGAGCCTGCCAGGAGCAACTTCTGAGCATAGAGCCAGGAGTAACCCCTGAGCGCTGCTGGGTGTGACTCAAAAAACAAACAAAACAAAACAAAAAAAATGATCTGCTTAAACATCAAACCTAAAGTCAACGACAGAATACATACCCTATCTACAACAAGCTATACCCAGAGGGGAACATTTTCACTAGCACTCTGGGGGACAAAGGGGAGATATGGGACACATGCTAGGAAATGGGTGGAGGAGGACAACCCTGGTGGTGGAAATGGCCCTGATTCATTGTCACTATGTACCATAAATACTACTGTGAAAGATTTATTATTCACTCTTTGGTCACAATAACATTTATTATTTAAAAAAAAAAGAAAAAAGAGAGGGGGAGAAGAGAGAGAGAAAGAGAGAAAAAGAGAAAAAGAGAAAGAGAGAAAGAGAAAGAAAAGAAAGAAAAGAAAGGAAAGAAAGAAAGAAAGAAAGAAAAAAGAAGAAAGAAAGAAAGAAAGAAAGAAAGAAAGAAAGAAAGAAAGAAAGAAAGAAAGAAAGAAAGAAAGAAAGAAAGAAAGAAAGAAAGAAAGAAAGAAAGAAAGAAAGAAAGAAAGAAAGAAAGAAAGAAAGAAAGAAAGAAAATAAGAAAATATACAGTGTTGAGTGTTTTCTAAGCTGCTCTGATGTACCAAGTCCTTGGAGAAGTCTTAGAAGCTATGGGCTTGTCCCTAGAGTGCCAATTGGTCCCTTGGTCCCTACATTTGGGGGCACAGTAGTTTGGGGCCTGGACCCCCTGTCTCCCCTTCCCGGGTTCATAGTAGCAGTACAACAGGGTGCTTGTTTCTGGACCTGTTTTTTGTTGGTTTTGTTTGTTTTGGAGTAAATATCTCTTCACTGTATCTTCAGAAGAAGCTTTTCTTAGTGTTTTCTGGAAAAATAGTTCAAGAACTATCTTTGTAGGTGTTTCATTGGAAGGGTAGAGGGTGGGATTCATTGGAAGGGTAGAGGGTGGGATTCTCCCAAGTGGTGCTAATGGACCCCCACTGCTGTAATCCGTTCCCAGGAGAGATTCTCTAACGGAGGTAGGGAGGACGAGTTCTCTTTCCTCCAACTTGGAGAACGCGTCTACCACCCAGTAACCAGTGGTTCTGAGGTGAATCGGCGAGTGAACAGCTCACGGAGAGTCAGACTTGTGGAAATATCAGCTTTATTCGGTGGAAATAACTGAGGTCCAATGACCC
>PVKC010027822.1:0-15716 GCA_004027635.1 Crocidura indochinensis
TTCATTGATCTTTCGGATTGTTTTTTTGTGTTTCCACTTCATTGATTTCTGTTTTCAGTGTTGTTATTTCCATCTGTCTCCCTGTTTTTGGTTGCTGCTATTGGTCATTTTCTAATTTTGAGAGCTGTGTCATTAAGTTATCCAGGTATGCCCCCTTTTCCTTCTTGATGCGTGCTTGCAAAGCTATAATTTTTCCTCTCAGGACCACTTTTGCTGTGTCCTATGAATTCTGGCAGTGTCTTTTATCATTTGTTTCTAGGAAAGTTTGATTTCCTTTTTGATTTCATCCCTGACCCACTGGTTGTTCAGTAGCAGGGTGTTTAATTTCCAATTGTTAAAGTTTTTCTTTTGTGTCCCTCTGTAGTTCACATCTAATTTCAGAGCCTTGTGGCCAGCAAAGGTAGCCTGCAAGATATTTAACCTCTTGATTTTATGAAGGTATGTTTTATGTCAGCATGTGGTCTATCCTGGAGAATGACCCATATACATTGGAGAAGAATGGTTATCCAAATTTTTTTGTGGTGGAATGTCTTATATATGTCTACGAGCCCTTTTTCTTCCATTTCTCTTTTCAGGGCTAGTATGTTTTTGTTGAGTTTCAGTCTGGTGACCTATCAAGTGTTGACAGGGCCATGTTGAGGTCTCCCACAATTATTGTGTTGTTATTGATGTCTTCTTTGAGATTTGTCAATAATTGTATTAGATAATTTGCTGGTCTCTCATTGGGTGCATATATGTTTAAAAGTCTGATTTCTTCCTGTTTCTTGATTAGTACAAAGTGTCCATCTTTGTCGCTTACCACTTTTCTGAGTATAAAGTTAGTGTCATCAGATATTAATATGGCCATCCCAGCTTCATTGAGGGTGCTGGTTTTTGGATGATTTTCCTCCAGCCTTTGATTTTGAGTCTATGCTTTTTCTGATTATTCAGGTGTGTTTCTTATAGGCAGCAGAAGATTGGATTCATCTTTTTGATCTATTTTGCTACTCTGTGCTTCCTATTTGATGAATTTCATCCATTGACATTGAGAGAGATGATTGTTATAGGATTTAATGTCATCTTTGTAGACAAGTTTGCTGTGTTTGTTGGTCTCTCTTTCTTAAAGTAGACCTTTCAGTTTTTCTTTAAGGCTGGTTTTTCATCTGTGAAGTTTCTGAGATGTTGTTTATCCATGAAGCTATGTATCCTTCCTTCAAACCTGAACGTGATTTGGGCTGCGTGCAGTATTCTCAGTGAGGCAATCATTTCATTCAGTCTTGTCACAATATACCACCACTGTCTTCTGGCCTTGAGAGTCTCTTGTGACATGTCTGCTATAAAACATAAGGATACTCCTTTGAATGTAATTTCCCTTTTTGATCTTGCTGCTTTCAGTATTCATCTCTATCTGTGGGATTTGTCATTGTAATGAGGATGTGTCTTGGGGTGTTTTTCTTCAGGTCTCTTGGCTGGTATTCTTCGGGTATGCAGTATTTGATTGCATGTATTCTTTATCTCTGGGAGTATCTCTTTGACGATGTCTTTGACAGTTGATTCTTCCTAGGGATCTCCTACCTGAGCCTCTGGAACTCCAATGATTCTTACGTTGTTTCTGTCAAGTTTATCAAATATTTCTATTTTCATCTGTTTGCATTCTGTGAGTACTTTTTCCATTGCCTGATAATTTGTCTTAAGGTTCTTTTCCAATTTCTTCTGTTATGTTGAATTTTTCTGCACCTCATCTTTCAGTACTCTGATTCTCTCCTCAGCTGCTGATATCCTTCTGGGGAGGCCATCCATTGAGTTTTTCAGTTCAGTTACCGTGTTTATTAGATCTGTTATTTGAGTTTGGAGTTTTCTGATTTCTGTCTTTGTGTTCTGTTCAGATCGATCTATGCTTTCTCTGAGTTCCACAAACCTCTTCCATATTGCTATTTTTTTTTTTTTTGGTTTTTGGGTCACACTCGGCAGTGCTTAGGGGTTACTCCTGGCTCCATGCTCAGAAATTGTTCCTGGCAGGCACGGGGGACCATATGGGGCACCAGGATTTGAACCGATGACCTTTTGCATGAAAGGCAAACGCCTTACCTCCATGCTATCTCCCAGGCCCCCCATATTGCTATTTTAAGTTCCTTAACCAAGAGGTTAATCAGAGGGTTGGAATTTTTTAGGTCATCCGAGCTATCATCTTCATTCTCTGTGCACGGTGTTTGCCTGTGAGTTTTCCCCATTGTCACGCTTGTAGTGTGATTTTTTTCTGTGTGTTGTGGTGGGGTTCATTGGTAGAAAGAATGTGTGGCCACAAAGTGGATTGTCCATGCTCTTCTGCAGCCTTAGATGACAGGTTTTTTTTTGGGGGGTGCACTTCCTAGGCCTCTGAGGAGAGCTTCAAGTATTCAGGGAAGACAGGCAAGCAAAGCAGAGATCCCTTCAAGCCCTCAGGGTCATCCAAGGCACAGCAGGAGGGCAGAGTCAGTCAAGTACTCTTTGTAGTAGACAGGATCACCTGCAGGAACACTGTTGAAATCCAGTCTCAGGCTACTGGAAATACCATGGCCCAAGATGGCTTCTGTGCCCTTTTGAGTCCTGGCAGAAACCAGCAGGAATCAGTGTGTGCCCCCAAAATTTCTAAACATCTTTTCGACACTCTTCAATGTTTTCTCATAGACAAACTTGTGACTGAGGGAGGTTGTATGGTTCCTGGACCAGCAGATAAAACCAAGGTGGTAGCCCGTTAGTTTTTCAAATGTCCTAATGTAGACTAGGAGCTATCCAGAGACTGGTAATTGAACAGTGCTGCTCTCAATTTCACGAAGTCATAATTATTATTATGGTAATTAGTATTGTTTCTATGTTAGTGGCAGCAAAATGATCAGGATGGTTACTAAAGGTTAGGGTACCCAGGGCTATATAAGATAATAAGTACAATTTGCTATATAAATTAATTTTTGCATCACAAATCTTGTAGCATAAATTTTTGTAGCACACTGTTCTGCAATTTTATAACAATCTGTGATTCAAAACTTCTACTCAGAAAATATCATTTATATAAACTGAATTAAAAATGTTCTGTGCAGGGCAAAAACTATAGTACAGAGAGTAGGGTTGCAAATCATCCAACTCAGTTTCAATTGCCAGCATCTCATAATGTCTCCAGAACTTGCCAGGAGTAATTTCTGAGGCAGAGCCAGAAGTAACCGCTGAGTGTTGTCAGGTGTGGCACCCCCAAAACAAAAACCGATAAATTCAACTCAATCTGGTCAAATTTTTTAGTTTGAACAGTTGTTTATTTAGCTATCATCCAGGTTTTGTTGTCTCACTTACAGAACAACAACAAAATAATTCCAAGGTAGTTTTAGTGTCATTTTTAAAGAACAGAGTTTTCAGAATAATAAAATGTTGTGTATGATATACATATTTAATAATATTTATAAATTCAATTTTTAAATAGACATTTGTGTAAGGGTTAAAATAATGAGAAAAATTAATGTGGATTTGGCTTCAATACACATTTTATTGGCTCTTTAGAGTTGAACAATAATTTTTTATACGGGAGCATTAGTTTCTAAGCAGTAAGTCTTATTGCATTATTATTTTCACATTATAAAGATCAAATTACATTATTCCAAAATTATTTAAAATACTACCTTGACCAACTCTTATTCAGGAAAACTTTGTAGCAAGGCATCAATAACTTCTACTATAAGTTTATTGTTTTATACGTTCAATTATTTTGATCCTTGGGTCTATTTGTCAAAAGGAGTTCTTGTAATGTGATAAAAAATAGCAATCAGCAGATATTTTAATTGAGCTTTCTAAGTCACAGATTTTTTGTCTTTTTTCCCTATACAAAAATGAGAGAAGTGAATCAATAAAATTATTATATTTAGAGATAAATTCCTAAATCTAATTCTTAATATTTATAAAATATCAATACTCTTCAAATATTATGAAAAACTCTAAATTAAAATGAAACCTAAACTATATAGAAGAATACTAATTAAAATTAAAAAATCTATTGCTGTGCATTATAATTAAAAGACAGACCGAGGAACCAAAAAAAAAGGGGGTGGTGCAGATAGTAGGAATTTTGCCTTGCACTAGCTAACCTAGGAAGGACCATGGTTCTATCCCCGGTGTCCCATATGATCCTCCAAGCCAGGAGATATTTCTAAGCACACAACCAGGAGTAACCCTTGAGCATCACTGATGTGCACCCCGCACCCCCAAGAAAGGGAAAAAAGGAAAAAAAATAAAGACAGAAAAATGAAAACATTAAAAAATACTGGAGCAGACACACACATACACAAAAAATACTGGAGCAGGATAAATTTCTCATAAACACAAAACTGCTCTAAGTATAAGTAAGTACAAGTTCATAATTTTTATTAAAATTGCTAATTTTTCATGTCTATTTCAAATTTAGTAATACTAATAGAAAAATCTGTTTATTAGTGGCATGAATTTTACAAAGCACACTAGTTGTGTATGTTTTCAGGTTGTTATGTCTGTTAACTTTCTTACTATTTTTTCTATATGAAATTTTTAAACTTTTGTGGGGGATACTGATTTTATTCATTTTAGCTTTAAGCTTTGGTGAAATAATTTTAACGTCCTTTTTGTCTTAAAAGTACAGAAATAATTGTCTAACTGTTTTTCTGATTCATCTGGAAAAACATAAACAACCTAACATCTCATCAATATAGGCATAATTAATATAGAAGAGGGGTGTGTTTTGGCTAATTTTTCATTATCCTCCAGATTTATGCAGCTAAAGAACATTAGGTGTTTTCCTAGCCCTTTATTTTTTTTATTTAAAAATAATCAACATTTTTATTGAGGTATGATTTATATTTTTACACTTGATTTTATTTTTAGAAGTATCAGGTTCCCAAAATTGATAATGAAGTTTCATGAAAAATGTTTTTTAATTTATTATTTTTGATATGATTTTTATTTTGACCAAAGTGGCTTACTTAACTTTCACAGTAACTTTCACAGTATTTTTGGTACAAATTAACAATGTGTCAGGGGAATTCCCATCACTAAAGTTGTCCTCCCCCAACCCCTTTCCCATCTTGCATCCCATATCCCCCACCTCAACCCCTGGACTGCTGGTATAAGTGGTCCCCTCTGTGTCTAGCTTACTACTTAGTGATCATAAAACTGTTTGGTCTTGATAACCTCCACTCTTTCCCCTTCTATTTGAGAGGCAGTACTAGATAGTTCAAGTTATGTGGTTTTGTTTGAAGAAAAGAAGAGCAATAAAATGGGGGTAAAAATCAAAATAAGCCAAAAATGGGCGGAGTGCTTTTAGAGGCGCTCAATCTCAGTTTGAGAGAGAAAAGGGAAAAAGGAAGTGAAACACCACATACGTACAAGAGGAGATCTCACATAAAAAAAAATCTAGTGAGCACTGCAGCAATAAAGACAAGCACCACATAATAACGACAGTCCTGAAATGAAGACATAACAGAGTGCAAAAAGGAAAAAGGAAAAGAAATTGGAGACAACAGATTCAATATCCAAACCCAAAGAAATAAAAAAATATCAATAAATAAAAAAGATTATTTTGTACTTTTTTTTTTTTTCCTGCACAGGCATAGTAAATATTGGGGACATTAGAGAGGGAATTCCCTTGGCCTAAAAGCTACAGGGTTTTCTCCTCTTTTAAAGTATACTGTCATGGGAATAACTATAGACTCCTTGCATATTCATTTTTCTCCCCTCAGTGTCTTTGTGGTGTATGGAAGGCTTTCAGCCTCGTCATAGATGATAAAATCAGACCTCTATATCTAGAGATCTTCGTATCTGCACTGGTCCAGGAATGGAGCTTATGAAGAAGACTTTCTTTGTCTTTCTAGAAGTTCTGTTCCTTCGCTGTTGTTTTAATCTGTCTTCTTTAGTTGGTGGTCTTGATCATTGTGTTGATCCCAGTATGGAGCCTGGGATAGCCCTTTAATTTTTATCTAAACTGTCTATACGAAGGGAGTACTTACTGAACTGTGAATCTGAATAAAAAATTATTCTTCTGAAGGAGAAATTAAAGCAAGTCTCACTACGATAAAAACTAAGTTTCTGTTTTAATTTTTTTCCACATACAGATTTGCATTTTTTATGCTTAGGATTATTTTTTGTTGGAGAATATTTGAAGTGTTGCTGAAGTTCAAATACTTATTTTATGTTCAGTGACCATATTTGGAACCAGAATGAAACAGATATAATTTGTTCACAGACATACTTATCTCATAATGAAAATATGACTGCCATTGAATGGAGAAAGTACTAGGAATGCTATTGCAAAGAAGTAGTTTTCATTTCTCTGGTACCCTTAGTTTCTAATGTACTCATTGACAACATTTGGGTCACAAATAAGGCACTTATGAAAAATAACAATGATCCTGTCACAGTTAAATTGTCTTATTCTAATCTGTGAAACCTAGAGCAGAAGGGACTCCATTTTGTCAAATCAATGCTAAGTCTACATTTAAGGCAACAATGTTAAGTGCCATTTAAGGGCTATATTTCTACCCCAACAATAATGATATTGACACCAAGGCCCTATAAATAACAATATACTCCCCTAAACATCTAGCTATAAAATAGCATGATTAAACACCCTAGACAACAGCCAATCAACCTAAGGTCAAGACTTTCTACTTCTAGTCCCATATAAACTGGCTCTTAGACTGCCTCTCTAAAAGGTGACCCTGGCCAGTGAGCTTGTTGTAGACAGAATAAAGCTTTGTTTGCTTTATTTTAATTGTGTGGTCTTGTTTGTAGCTTGTTGGTAGAATAAAGCTTTGCTTTGCTTTATTTTAATTGTGTGGTCTTGCCCTTTGCCTTTGGAAACTACAAATCAATATATATATTACTGAATCTTCTGAGTGGGGCTAATTTTACACATACTATACTTATAAGATAGAAATATTTATTGATTGAAAAGCAGAATAGTAGCAAAAAAGTAGTAGAAAAATCAAGAATGAATACTAGTGATTAACAAAATTTTGGTAAAATTTTATTGTAAAAATATCTTAAATATTTTAGTATAATTTGGTATTTTTGTATATTAAAATTAGTTGAAACAAAATTTAGTAAATTAGAAATTTAGTAGAAACAAAATTTATAGCAGAAAAAGTCAAGTGTGAATAATAGTGATAACAAATAAGCTTTATTTGGTAGGAAAATAGTGAATGTTAGAATAATACAATATAAAAATATCTTTCTTTTCACATGTAATCAATAGCTTTCCAAAGTAAAGATAGAAGCTATAACTACAAGTACAAATTATTTTTTTGGAGAGACGTGGGTAACAGCTGGTAATGCTCAGGGGTTACTCCTGGATGCGCTCAAAAATTGCTCCTGGTAGACTCAAGGGAACATATAGGATGCTAGGAATCAAACAGCCATCAGTTTTTGGTTGGTCACATGCAAAGCAAACACCCTACTGTTGTGCTATTTCTCCAGCCCCTACAAGTACAAATTCTAA
This sequence comes from Crocidura indochinensis, assembly GCA_004027635.1. Lineage (NCBI taxonomy): Eukaryota > Metazoa > Chordata > Mammalia > Eulipotyphla > Soricidae > Crocidura > Crocidura indochinensis. The sequence continues at coordinate 7,469 of PVKC010027822.1, forward strand.
GTAATCAACTCTGGCTTTTCTGTAAACTGAATATATTTGCTAACTATGTGGACTTCAAAATGCTTAATCTATGAAATTAGCTCTTAAAAAACACTTGTCTCTAAATTAAAAGTAGCATCAATTTTGAAAAGGCCTAATAGTATTAACAATGGCATCTTGCTGAAGTAAAACAGCTATTAAGATTATTTTTTATCTTTATCATCAACATATTTTTTATATTATATATATTATTTTTATTTTATCATCTTAATTACAAACATGATTAATTGGTTTTCAGTCATAAAAAGAACATCCCCTTTCACAGGTACAACATTCCCTTCCCTATGCCCTCACCTTACTCCCAACACCAGACAGGCATTCTACTTCTCTTACTCATTAATATCTTCACCATAGTTGTCAGAGTACTTATTTTTCTAACTGCACACATCACTCTTTATAGTGAGCTTCATATCATGAACTGGTCCTTCAGCCCTCAACTCTGTTGTCTCTGGGTATTATTAAATAATGTCTTTTATTTTTTTAAAAACCTATAGATGAGTAAGACTATTCTGTATTTATCTTTCTCACTCTGATATATTTCACTCAGCATAATACATTTTATGTACATACATATATAGGAAAATTTTATGACTTTATCTCTTCTGACAGCTGTATAATATTCCATTGTATATATGTACCACAGTTTCTTTAGCCATTCATCTGTTGAAGGGCATCTTGATTGTTTCTAGAGTCTGGCTATTATAAATAATGCTGCAATGAATATAGGTGTGAGGGAGGGATTTTTGAATTGTATGCTTGTGTTCCAATGGTATATCCCTAGGAGTGGTATAGCTGGGATGATATGGGAGCTCTATTTCCAGTTTTGGGAGAAATCTCCATATTGTTTTCCATAAAGGCTGGACTAGACAGCATTTCCACCAGCAGTGAATGAGATGAAAATTCATTTCTCTCTACATCTCTACCAGCATTGATTGTTCTTTAAAAAGAAAAATAAACAAGATTGATAATCCACGAGCAAAACTCAAAAAGTAATAGAGAGAAACTTAATAAATCAGATTACAAATTAAAAGGGGGACATTACTACAGATATTGTAGAGATTCAAAGATTAATCAGAGACCACTTTGAGAAACTCTATGCCATGAAACATGAGAACCTGGAGGAAATGGATAAATTCTTGGACTTTTATAATTTTCCATGGTTAAACCAGGATGATCTAGCATATCTAAACTGACCCATCACAACTAAGGAAATTAAAATGGTAATCAAAAGTCTTCACAAAAACAAAAGCCAGGGCTCATATGGATTCACTATTCAACTCTTTCAAACCTTTCAAGAGAAATTACTACCAATTCTTTTCAGGCTCTTTAATGAAATTGAAGAAGCAGGAGCATTCCCAAGTCGTTTTTATGAAGCTAACACCACCTTACTACCCAAACCAGACAGAGATGCTGCTGAAAAATAAAACTACAGACAAATATTTTCTGAAGAACACAGATGCAAAATTCTAACAAATAAGTTCCAATGCCTTATCAAGAAGGCAATACAACATAAACAAGTATGTTTCATTCCAGAATGCAAGAATGGTTTAACATATAAATCATTCAACATAATACACCATATCAACAAAAAAGCAAAAGCATGTGATTATGTCAATAGATGCAGATAAAGTATTCAACTAGATCCACATCCATTCTTGATTAAAACTCACATCAAGATGGGAATGGAATGGACATTTACCACAGGTCAAGGGCAAATATTATTCTCAATGAAGATAAACTAAAAGCCGTTCTTCTAAAATCTGGTTCAAGACAAGGTTGCTCTCTGTCACACTTCTATTCCACATAGTGCTGGAAATTCTTCCTATAGTGATTAGGATAGATAAATATCAAGGACATGCAGATTGGAAAGGAAGAAGTCAAGCCTTCACTGTTTGCAGATGACATGACAACATTTTTAAAAAATCCCTAAAAACAAACATGAAGAAACAGAACGTCTTGATACATAAAGGAAGACTCTATTCTAGACTTTGTACTATGACCTGTGAAAATACCAAGATCTCGATTTCCAGAGGACTGATTTTGTCAACCACAACTGAGCAGAACTTTTCCTGGCACCATAAAGACTTTGGGGTTCAATAATGAGTTTATCTGGAGTCTGTAGCTGTTCGCATAGCAGTGTGCTTCAAGGGTGGAGAAACACTGTATTTCTTAGACCAAGGAAATTCCCTTTCAAATTTTCCCAATATATACTGTGGCTATGCAAAAAAAACAAACAAACAAACAAACACAAATACACACAAAGCACGAAACCTCATCACACCAGCCCTCAGTCCTAATTTTTCTTTTTTGTGTTGTTGTTTAATAATTGTTTATTGTGGCTGTTGTGTATTTTGTCATTCCATCTTCCTTTTTTTCTCTTTTACCCATTTTATTCTTTTTAATGGATATTGATAGCTCCTAAATGGATTCTACCAGCTTTTTCTTTTTCTGCACAACAGAACCACAGAACTTGAACATCTTTTTCTGCCTCATAAATTAAGGGGATAAAAATAAAGAAAGTGAATGGTACCAGAAACAAATAGTCACATGAATTTTGAGTGGAAATAAATAACGAGCAGGTCTAAATACCAAACCCAAAGTCAGTGACAACAGAATCAAGACCTTCAACAAGTTAGATACAAAGAGGTCTGTAACATTAGCAGTCCAGGGGGCAAGTGAGGTGTTTCCTGGGAACAGGGCAAAGAGAAGTCAAAACTGGTGGTGGGGAATTGCCCTAATTCACTGTCACTATGTACCTTAAATATAACTGTGAAATACTTATAATCAACATGGGTAGCAATAAAAATTATTAAAATAAAAGAAAATCCTAATGACTATTAAAAAGCTTCTAGAAACAATACATTCATATAGCAAAGTGGTAGGCTACATAATTGACACGCAAAAGTGAATGGCCTTCTTGTTCACCAATAATGATACAGAAGAAATAGACATTATAATCCATGGGCTGGAGACGTGGTGCTAGAGGGAAGGCATTTGCCTTGCAAGTACTAGCCTAGGACGGATCATGGTTAGATTCCCTCAGCATACCATAAAGTCCCCCCAACCAGGGAGAGATTTCTGAGCACTTATCCAGGAGTAACCCCTGAGCATGAAATGGGTGTGCCCCCAAGAAAACAATCCCATTCTCTTTAGTGTCACACAAACACAAATATCTTGGAGTCAACTTAACTTAAGAGGTGAAAGACCTATACAAAGGAAACTACAAAACCCTGGTTCAAGAAATCAAAGAGGACACACGAAAATGGATCATGGATTGGTAGAATTAACATCATCAAAATGGCAATACTCCCCACAACCTTGTACAGATTTAATGAAATCCCTCTAAAGAAATCCATGAGTATTATTTGAAGAAGTGGAAATAACTCCTAAAATTCATTTGGAACAAAAGCACCTTCGAATAGCTAGAGCAGCCCTTTGGAAAAGAAATATGGGAGGCATCACTTTCCCCAAATTTAAATTGTATTATAAAGCTATAGTCATTAAAACAGCATGGTATTTGAACAAATATAGACTGTCAGATCAAAGGAACAGACTTGAGTATTCAGAGAATGTTTCCTATATATACAATCAATTAATCTTTGATAAAGGTATAAGAAATGCAAAATGAGGCACGTAAAGCCTCTTCAACAAGTGGTATTGGACAACTGGTCAGCCACTTGCATAAAAGGGAACTCAGACCTCCATCTAACACCATACACAAAGGTCAAATCCAAATGGATTGAAGACCTGGATATCAGACTGGAAACCATAAGGTATATAGAACAATACATAGGTAAAATACTCCAAGATAGAAAAGTTAGGATACATGGCAGTTCACAGTCACAGACCTCTCAAACATTGCCAGATGTAGCTGTGGAGACACCATAAGAGCTACTTGGGTGACCTGGGTACTTCCTCCACACTTATATGGCCTGAACAGCAACAGCACATATTCAGGTACTAGCATTGAACTATTATGTTGATCTATTGTTTGAATATTAGGAGTAGTGGTAAACCACACTTTGGGATAACAACTTCCACCTCATTCACCTTCCCTTGGCAAAATTAAAACAAAGGGGAAAAGGAGAAGAATTCTAGAGTGACTCTAAAAAGAGAAAGTATATAATTTATTTCTCTTATCTATTCAGATGAATAATAATATAATGATTTAATAATATAATTATTATACTACATTATAAAAATTATAACAATATAATAGTAAGTTCAACTTTTCTCCATCATTAGTGAATAGCCTCCAACCAAGTAATGTAATAGGTAAAAGTGTTTCTTCTTTTAGTTTACAGTTTCCATTGATATCACCAACAAATAAAGTTTGAATTTGAGCTTCCATATTCCTCGAAGAGATTTTAAGCCCAAGGGAAAATTAGTATGTATACCTAGATAAGCCTCTTTTTATATTCCTGACGTTTACTTTCTCACAATAAAGAATTTCGAGAGAATGAAGCTCAATAAAGTCAATCCCCACAAAAGGAAAAAGAGCTAAGTGATTAAAAAAAAAGAGACAATATGTTCTATGTCCATCCGTGTTGCTGCAAAGTCCATGATTGTATGATTTCTGACTGCCATGTAGTATTCCATTGTGTATAGATACCACATCTTAATGATCCACTCATCTGTTGTTGGACATCGAGGTTGGTTCCAAGACTTGGCTATTATACTGAGTGCTGCGATAAATAGTGGTGTGCACAATACTTTGGAATGAAAGTCCTCCCAACTTGGGGGTAGATACCTAGGAGAGCAATTGCTGGGTCAAATGGCAGCTCAATTCTCAGTTCCTTGATCACTCTCTAGACTGTTATTCATAGGTGTTGGACTAGGGGGCATTCCCACCAGCAATTGATAAGGGTGCCTTTCATACCACATCCCCGCTAACAGAGGCAGTTCCCGTTATTTTTGATGTGAGCCATTCTCACTGGTGTTAGGTGATACCTTATTGTTGTTTTGATTTGGATTTCTCTGATGATGAGTGAAGGTGAGCATGTTTTCATGTATTTGTTGGCCATCTTTCGGTTTTCCTCCGAGAAGTGTCTATTCATTTCATCTTCCCATTTTTATGGCTTTATTTGGTTTTGGGGGACTCAGCTTCCTGAGTATTTTGTATATTCTGGATATCAGCCTTTTATCTGATATGTTGAGTGAAAAGTTTTTTCCCAGTCAGTTAACTGTCTTCTTGTGTTATGTAGGGTTTCTTTTGCCCTGCAGAAGCTTTTAAGTTTGATGTAGTCCCATTTGTTTATGTATGCTTGATGCTAAAGTTCTTGCCATTGGTGCTCCATCCTCGAAGACCTTTTTGATATATAGGTCTTTGAGTGTTCTACCTATTTTATTATCTATAAATTTTATAGATTCGGGTCTAATTTCATGGTCTTTGATGCATTTTGAGTTGATCTTTGTATAAGGAGTGAGCTATGGGTCAATTTTGAATTTCTTACTTGTGGTTTTCCAGTTGTACAAACACCATTTGTTGAAAAATCTTTCTTTGTTCCATTTCAAGTTCTTGGATCTTTTGTCAAATATTAGTTGACTGTATATCTGGGGGTTTATGTCTGGAAATTCTGTTCTAACCCACTGATCTGAGGCTCTGTCCTTGTACCAGTACCATGCTGTTTTGATCACTGTGGCTTTATAGTATAGCTTCAGGTTAGGTAGTGAGATGCCACCCAGTTTCTTGTTTTTTTAGTATGTGGTTGACTATCCTGGGTCTTTTGTAGTTCCAGATGAATTTTATGATTGATTGTTCTAATTCTTTAAAGAAAGATGTCTGAATTTGGATTGGGATTGCATTGGGATTGCATTCTATATAGTAGTTTTGGTAGGATAGTCATTTTGACTATGTTGATTCTACCTGCCCATAAGCATGGGATGCTCTTCCATTTCCTTATATCCTCTTCAATTTCTTTCTGGAATGTTTTGAAGTTTCCCTGGTATAGGTCCTTCACTTCCCTTGTAAGGTTGATTCCTAGGTACCTTATATTTTTGATACTATTTTAAATGGAATTGTATTTTTAATCTCTCTCTCTCTCTTTGGCTTCATTATTTGTATAGAGAAATGCTACTGTCTTCTGTGTATTGACTTTGTAGCCAGCCACTTTGCTATATCAGTTAATTGTTTCTAGGAGTTTTACTGTGAACTCTTATATATATATATAGGTTTTGTCGATTTCGTTGTTTTGGTATGGTTACTCAAGCTGTTTTCTCCATTTATATTTATTTATTTATTTTTCTTTTTTTTGGTTTTTGGGTCACACCCAGCAGTGCTCAGGGGTTACTCTTGGCTCCATGCTCAGAAATTGCTCCTGGCATGCATGGGGGACCATATGGGGCACCAGGATTTGAACCGATGACCTTTTGCATGAAAGGCAAATGCCTTACCTCCATTCTATCTCCCGGGCCCCTATTTATTTTCTTCTTTTTTATTTTTCTTTAGGTGCTATACCATGTTTTTTTATCTCAAGACCATGGATTTTATGTGGTGCTTATCTTTATTGTTGGAGTGCTCACTGGATATTTTATTTGACACTTCTTTTTGTACTGCTGAGGTGTTTCACCTTCTTTTCCCCCTTGTCTTTCAAACCGATGATGAGAGCCTCTAGAAGGACTCTGCCCATTTTTTATATATTTGATTTTTACCACATTTTATCAATTTTTTCTTCTTCAAACAAAACCACATAACTGGAACTGTCTAGTAGGGCCTCCCAGTTAGAGGAGGAAACAAGGGAGGAACCAAGACCAACACAGGTATAGGACCACTAAGTAGTAAGCTAGGCTCAGAGGGGACCATGTATTCTAGCAGCCCCGGGGGTGAGGGAGGTGGATATGGGAGGTAGGATGGGAACGGAGGTGTAGAGAAGATAATTTGGTGATGGGAATCCCCCTGATATTATGTTAATATGTACCTAAAATATTATTGTCAACAATATATAAGTCACTATGATTAAAATAAAAATTATATTAAAAAAGAAAAAAGAAAGAGACAACAAACCAAGATTAGTGTCTGCACTCTGTGACTAAGCAGAAACTATGGCATTTACACCCTTAGATTGCCTACATGCATGAACCAATTATTCACCTTTTTATTCTTAGCTAAAATCAGTCAACACATGTTTATTTCTATAAAAATACAACCACCACATTTAAATTAGATTATCTTTATTTTTAATCTTTGATGTTCATACTGAATTTAATTGGAACATTGCCAATTATTGTTTTAGGCTAGTAGGTGTTCTAAATCAAACTAAATACAATGGGGAAATAATCATAAAGTTGAAGATGATGTCAGGATGTAGGTCACAGTATATTTTGAGAATGAAGTGTTCACTAAAAAAATATTGGAAGAGGGGGCCAGAGAGATAGCACAGTGGTAGGGCATTTGCTTTGCACATGTTGAACCCAGATCAGACCTGGGTTTGATTCCTGGCATCCCATATGGTCCCCCAAACCTGCAAGGAGCGATTTCTGAGTGCAGATCCAGGAGTAAACCCTGAGAGCAACTGAATGTAACCCACCCCCCAAAAAAGGGTTGGAAGAGTTGGTCTTCAAAATGAACAACCTTTTTTTGATAATTTTTATTGTGACCAAAGCGAATTATGAATCATTCACAGTAATATTTTAAGGTACATAATGACAATGAATTAGGGCCACTCGCACCACCAGTGTGTCCTCTTTCCACCCTTGTTCCCCACATGTAACCCAAATCTCCCTCCTCTTCCCCACAGATTGTTAGTGTAACTGGTATCCTCTGTGTATAGCTTGTTTTAGATTGGGTATCAATTCTGTTGTCACTGAATTTGGGTTTATTGTTTAAGTCTTATCATTTTTATTTCCACTCAATGTTCATACAACTGTTTAGTCCTTGTGCTATTCATTTATTTCCCCCCAACCTCAATTTATGATACAGAAAAAGATGATTCAAGTTTTGTGGTTCGGTTTAAAAAAAAGAATAGAAAAAAGGAATAAAACAAGTTAGAGGAGTCTGTCTAGAGGTTATAAATATTAATTTAAAAGAAGAAAGGGAATAAAGAAAAATCAACAACAACAAAAAAGAAAATCAAAACCAGCAACTACATAAAGCACAACAGCAACAAAATAACAACAGCCAAATAGTAACCAAGAGAATGGAATAAAAAGGATTCTTCTTCTTCTTCTTCTTCTTCTTCTTCTTCTTCTTCTTCTTCTTCTTCTTCTTCTT
>PVKC010027823.1:0-15633 GCA_004027635.1 Crocidura indochinensis
AGAAATTGCTCCTGGCAGGCACGGGGGACCATATGGGGCACCGGGATTTGAACCGATGACCTTTTGCATGAAAGGCAAACGCCTTACCTCCATGCTATCTCCCGGGCCCCTCAGAGCTTATTCTTGGCTCTACATTTATTGGCTCTACTCTGGATGGGTGGGGGTGGAACACAGGTTGGCTTGTGCAAGGCAAGTACCCTGCCCACTGTGCTATTGTTCAGGCTCTGTTCAGTATTATTATTATTTTTTGCTTTTGGGTCACACCTGGCGATACTCAAGGTTTACTCCTGGCTTTGTGCTCAGAAATCACCCCTGGCAGGCTCAGGGAACTATATGGGCTGCCAGGATTCGAACCACCATCTGTCCTGGGTTCACCGCTTGCAAGGCAAACGCCCTACGTATTATTTTGAGGGGCAGCTTCCAGGAAGTGCTCAGGGGTGGTTCATGTCCTACTGGTTTCTGGGCCTTGTCTTTTTCCAGGCTATCATTAGAGCTAAAAGATGCCAGAGTGCTAAGTATATGCCTTCCCCTGAGAGATAGTTGGCACTTTCATTTTTACTTTGTTTTGGCCACACCCAGCGACCCTTAGGGCCTACTCCTGGCTCTGTGCTCAGCAATCACTCCTGGCAGGCTTGGGAACATATGGATTCTGGGATCTAACCCAGGTCAGCCAGGTGCAAGACAAACACTACTAGCTGTGCTATGGCTCCAACCCCTTCATCTTTTACTTTTAGGCACCGTGATTCCTGCTACTGTTAGTGGTAGGGTCTATGGTGCACTTGTGTCAGTGCCACACCATCCACTAGAGTTCCCCTCTCAACAGGTTCTCCTCCCACCCTCATCTTTCTACCTGTAAATCATTCCTTTTACCTCGAGTGACTATTATGGAACTCTCCTCCCAACTTTCTACCTAAAAACCATTAAATATGTTGCAAGTGACTTATGAAATGATTAGGTGCTGCTTTGCTTTGTGACAAAGCAAGTGTGAATTACTCTTGGCTCAGAAACAGGGACATCCAGTTTCATGCCGGAGCCTTTCAGGCCTGCCTCTGTCTCTGAACTGGAATGGTTAAGAGGACTTTCCACTCAGGTGCGGAGGAGATGAACTTGCTGACCTACCTCAGAGACTCAGCTGGCCTGTCTCGCTCTAGGTTCTCTTGTGAAATTCCCCTTGGCTTCCCTTGGTCCTTTAAGTAAAGTCACAGTTCCTTCTCCATGTCCCCTTTCCCTTTCAGAAAAGCAAGCGGAAAGGGCACGAGTATACCAACATCAAGTACTCCCTAACGGACCAGGCTGGTGGAGACCAGAGCCCTCTCCCTCCAGGCACCCCAACGCCGTCCTGCACAGAGTAAGTAGACCCGAGCCTGGCTGCTACTGCCAAGATTACCAGCTGGGCTCTGGTCGCCGAGCGGTGACATGTCAACCCCCGGCCCCTGTCAGAAAATATAGTGCCAACTCTAAATGGAGACACAGTAGAAAAACATTGGTTGCATCGATCGTGACCCGCAGCCACTATTAGTCGTTACTGGGCTGTGTATTCTGAAGTCACTCTCTGCGCTGACATTTGCTCTTTCCTTCCCCCGCCCCCGACTCTTGGTCTCTGTTTGCTTCCCGTGTGGATCTCGCAGCCCCTGCTGACTGCAGTACTCTATGTAAACATTTTCAACAGTGTGTCTCAGGCTTGTATTAACATTTATTCTATCTGACGCCAAAATAAAATCCCAGAGCATTGCTCAGTACCCCCACCAGCTGCCACCTGCTCCTCTCCCTATGGTTGCTGTCCTATGCTTTGGGACGTGCACACCAGGGTCTACTCTTTGCCAGGAGATGCCCACATACGGGCACAGCACAACCTGTTCTCACACTCCCAGATTGCCAGAGTCTTGTCTCTTACTCTCAGCTTCTCTGCCTCCTGGCTTCTTATCCTCAACAGGGTGCAGGCCTCGGATGGACACCCTCAGACCAGACCCCCTTGTTTCAGCTCCTCTGCCCGTGACTGGCACCTTTACCTGAAAGGTCCTTCATCCTCCCAGGCTTCTCTGGTAGCTGCCTCATGACCAGTGGAAGGAAGTGTGGGCTTTTTCCATCAGCTGCCTTACACACAGGGATCCCTTTCGTGGAACCAGGGTCAGGCTCCATGGATCTTTAGCCACCGCCTGGCTGCTTTGGGAGCTCCCGCTCCTCCCAGTTCCTCTGCTCAGAGGCAGCGCATGTGCCTTGAATGTGCAAGGCCCTGGGTTGGATCCCAGCACTCCCTGCCCTTTGAGCGCCGCTGGGATTGGCCCCCATAGTAACAGGAGGAAAACTGCTTCACTGACTCTGCTGGAAAGATCTTTCTTTCCTTCGGGATTGACTTAGCCACACTGGCCTCTAACCCCCTCTGCCTGCCCTCAGAACTTCAGAAAGCACAGGTACCCCAGGATACTTATTTCCCCTGTAGCCATCAACCCCTTTGTTCTGTCTGTCTGTCTCACGGCTTTTTGGGTGCTGTGGAGATTGGGTGGTCTGTATCCAGTTAGACTGGTGGCCCTTTAAACCTCACTGTGGTCCATTCCATGCTCTTTTTTTTCCAGAATGAGAGAAGATAATGCTCGAGTATATGAAAATGTGGGTTTGATGCAGCAACAGAAAAGTTTCAGATGAGAGGACCTGTCAAGATCAGCTCAGAGAGGCAGGTAACGGGCCTGAGAGTCAGGGGGATACTTCTGCCGTTTGTGGCAGTTTCTGCATTTGAAGAAGAGGGCAGAGGGAAGTTGTGTGTATATATATATTTTGGGGGTGCACACCCAGTGATGCTCAACGGTTACTCCTGTGGTCTAAGGTTCAAGTTGTTTTCTTCTCTTCCGCCCCCAGGTCCACTCCTGCCTCTGCCTTTATTTTCTAGCGCCACCATTCTGGCCCCAGAAGTTGTATATTTCTTGGGTGTGTATGTGTATTTCCACATCCAAACTCTGTGTTCTGGGGCCAGAGCAGTGGCACTAGAGTTAAGGCATCTGCTTTTCGAGCGCTAACCTAGGACAGACCGTGGTTCGATCCCCCCACATCCTATATGGTCCCTCAAAGTCAGGAGTGATTTCTGAGTGCATAGCCAGGAGTAACCCCTGAGCGTCAACATGAGTGGCACAAAAACAAGAAAACAAACCCTGGGACCGGAGAGATAGCATGGAGGCAGGGCATTTGCCTTGCATGTGGAAGAACGGTGGTTCGAATTCCGGCATCCCATATGGTCCCCCTAGCTTGCCAGGAGCGATTTCTGAGCATAGAGCCAGGAGGAACCGATGAACGCTGCCGGGTATGACCCAGAAACAAAAACAAACCCAAATCCTGTGTTTGAATAGCTCCTCAACCTGCCACTCAGGGATTGGGAATGTTTTAGCCAAGTGTGCCCTATTGAGTTTCTTTTCCCTGCTTATGGCTGGTAGGATAGTCAGTTGACCTGGGTCCCTCCCTAGTCACTGAGCCATCTTTGAGCGTCTTGCTGGGAGCCCTAATAAAGGCAAGTCTGTATGATTTCAGTGCATGCTGGCAACACAAGGGTTTGATGAACTTGAGACCTTGTGCTTGCTGGGAAAGCACTTTTAAGTTTCCTTGAGGCTGCCTGGCACTGCCAGGGATTGGCAATGCCCAGATCAATTTACCTGCAGCACATGTGGTGGCACTGAGCTTTGAACTCATGCCCACACACTTGCCAGGGAAGTGCCTTAAGCCATGGAGTCATCTCTAAGTTTTTCACAGACCAGCCTCCTGTTCCTTCTCCCTGAACCTCTGTTCCCCAGGCTATTTTAATGTGAAAGACTAGTCAGTGTTAGAAGCAAGTGCAGACAATCCTTTGGCTGTGGTGGCGGCCGTGGAGTTAGTGTTTCTGGAGGGAAATAGTTAATACTGATGTTCTAAGTGCTGTCATTTCTGTGACTTTATTAGAGTGGCTTTATTAGGCTATTATTAGAGTGTGGGCTGCTGTCAGGATCTGGGAAGCTTGGGGACCCAGCTGGGGAAGGACTGGAGATGGGGTCCCCAAGTTTTTTCCTAGTTGGCCTCTGGCTGCCAGGCTGTGTGATCTGGGGCACTGGATAGACTCTGGCCTATCTCCCTTGCAGCTGTCTCTGAGATTTTGTCTTCTCTATATGTTTTCTCCCCATCACTCACCTTTTTAGGCAGTGTGTGATGTGTGTTTTCATGAGTGAGAAACACTTCTCTCAGGATTTCATGATTATGCCTCCATTTCCATGACAGCGTTCTGTTAAAAGCTTAAGTCTCATACTTATCTGGCAGGGGAGATACCATGATCATGAAGGTGATTTCCCCAGGGCGAGGTTCACCCATTGTACTCTGGGTGTGCTGACCCCTGCGATTTCCCCAAATGTGGGAAACTCGACTGCATAATTTGTGGTAGTGGGGGACTGTATTCGCGCTCTCCCCTGAAAAAAAAAAAGCTTAAGTCTCCTCTAATCGAGTGTGAGATCCTGTGCTCAGGCCCCCCCTTGTCTACCTTGTAATTGCTCCTCACACCTCCTTCTCTCCCAGATGTGGATCTGCACCCTCTCCCTAAAAAGACCAAGACCAAGATGCAAGAAGGTTGCTGCGAAAAGGAAGCGTGGACGGCTTGCGTTGCGGCTGGTACCTTGGAGAAGCAAAATCTGAAACCATTCAAAGATCCCTGTATTCTAACTCAACAACACCTGATTTCCAGTTAGCATTTCCTCAGACAAGAAGAACTCACTTCAACAGGATGGACCATGTTCTATTTTTCAGAATTAAAAAAAAAATTTTTTTCTCTTAGTGATGAGGGAATGATAGGGCACTTGTAAGAGAGAAAAATGTACGCTTGGTAAAATAAGTAACAGCATCCTCCAAAAGAGAGAACGGTTGGTTTGAGTACTGCCCCAGTATTGGATGATTCATTGATGGCCTCTTGTTGTTTTTTTTGTTGTTGTTGTTGTTGTCATGTTGTTGTTTTTTTTTTTTCTGGCTAAATGATAATTAAACCAGTGCCCAGACTGTCAGAAACTGACGGTCTTGCCTTTGTGTTGCTATTAAGAACCTGTGGAGGTTGAACCTGGGATCCATGAGTCAGGGCCAGAGCGGGTTTTCTTAGCAACACCCTCCTGCAGTTGACCGGGAGTTGAGTTGAGGCAGTGGTGGCGGGAAGTCAGCGGCCCAGCTCTCTTCCAAGTTGTTCTCTTGTTTTTAGAAAGAGAAGTTGCATCTAGGGGTAACCAGTGTTCGGGATATCAGTTGTTGCTGACATACCAGCCCTAACCCCAGTGTCCCCTGCCCTCCCCTGGTCCCCCACGCCCTTGCTTTGCTTTTTCAGTCTGGACCCTGCTCTTCTGAGCTCTGCTATGACCGTGTGGTTGGCAGGTTCTGGGGGAAATGGCCAGGCCCTCTTTGCATCCCGTCCCCAGGAGCCCCCAAGCTGCCTGCCTCGGGGCTCGTGGGCTGCTCAGAGGCTGGGTCCACGCTGGCTGCTTAGAGCTGCCAAGAGGGCGAGGAGGCCTTGGGCAGTCGGACTTGAACCCAGACTCGCCTGGCTTGGCCCCTGCTCAGGCAAGCAGGAACCCAGGAGTGGGACCAGAAGGTGCGGCTTATTGTGCTTACCCACCCCAGGCTGTGCTGTGGTAACAGCCTGACTTGGAAGAGTGGGTGCTGTGACCTTGGGAAGCAGGTGCCAGGCAGCCAAAGGACCTTCCAGAAGCTTCCCAGGCCTGTTCCACCAGCTCTGGGCATACCTGTGGAAGCTTCACTCGGGGAAACTGGACTTCCAGGATGGCTGTGGGGGCAGACAGAAGGCTTGAAACAAGCAGGTTGGCCTGGCACCTCCTTCCTCTAGGCAGGCCGCCAGTGCAGGCTTGCAGGGATAGGCCCGAGAATGCCCCCAATCTGATGGAATAGGCAGTAGCTTTTTTTTTTAACCAAGCAGTGAGATCTGCTAACTCTACCTTAAGTGCCTTCTCTGAAGATCCTGCCCCGTGCGCGTGGAATCATTAGGGCTTCATGCCCTTGAGTCTTGCTCTCCTGCCTAGGGTTCCTTGTGGAAGAACTAGAGCCCTGTTAGTAGCAGCTTCCTGAGGTCTGTCCGTCCTGTCTCTCCTTGAACCCTGGGACGAGCAGGATTGTCATTCCAGAGACCAGTCATAAAATGAATTCCCCACTTTCCCCCATCCAGCAAATTTCTCATTGCTTTAGTGCACAGGTGTGTGCAGGGAGAGGAGGGAGAGAGAGAAAGGTCGGTAGCACGGTCTTGTTGACAGGCCTGTGGAGAAAGAGATTCCTTTTCAGTATTTGCTACCAGGATCTCGACTCCTGCCCATGTTGTCCCCGTGTTTTCATACCGAATAGTTCTTGGGACAATGCTCTTGCTCTGGGCACGGGTCAGTCTCGCACCAGCATAGAGGCTTGCTTGTACAGATAGCGGGCAGTAAATGTCTCTGCCTGTAGCGTTAGGTCTGTGGGTTTTGCTTTCAGATTAGCCACACCAGAGCTTGGCTAGCTTGCTTGGGTCCCTTGATTTCGCTTCGATTTCCCCTTCCCAAGTCAGCAAATTCACATCACTTGAGCGTGTGCCAGTCCCAGCCTCTTGGTCCCTAGGGCTGATTGTGGATTCGAGTAAAGGTGATCGCAGGTGCTCAGATAAGATGACTTGATTCCCAAGTGGATTCTGGCGGAGAGGCAGGGAAGAAGGGTGAGCTGGAGAGGCCGAGGTAACAGAACTTATGGAAGTGAATGTTCCGAATCATGGTTTCTGAGGAAGGTCCGAGGGCCGGGCCATGCATTAGATGAATCAGGTTACCTGGAAAACAGGTGTGATGGTTGTGTGCGTGTATCCCGTCAGCTTCTGAGTTGCTGGTAGACCTGGAATTTGCACAATATCCCTTAGCTGGTATTTTAAAAATAATAAGCATAAGATTTTATATTGGGGGTGTGGTGAATAAATTATCTGGCATATGTATCAGGGTGTTTGGTTTGTTTTTTATAAACCCAGATTCCAATTTTAATAGATTTTTTTTTTTCTTAAAACTGCTTTTTTGGAAGTCATCTTGTCTGCAGAGTTGGGCATTCCTTTTTCTTCTGAGCTCCACGCCTTTCTTAGTGCAGTGAGTGGGGTCAGTGAGTGGCTGACTATGCTGGAGTCTGCGTTTAGCAGCTTTGCAACGACCAAGAAAAAGAGTCAAGATGCTTTGTTTTTCAGGTTTATTTTCCCAGGGCTTCCTGGGGGACTTTCTAGTCGAAAGATTTGCAATTGTGAGGTTTGGTGCTCTGGTGGGGAAATGTTTGCAATTGTGAGTTGTGTTATTGTCTGTCCCATGTGCGCCAGTCCAGCACAGGTTGTTTATTCTCCGGTCTCAGGGGAATAAAGATCTTTCAGTGGCAAGCACAGGGATGCCCCGATTTCACGGTGCCAGATTAGGATTTGCACCAGCCCTTCATTTTGTAGCTGTCTCTTCTCACATTGGAAATAAGTTCCAGGATACAGCCCCCTGTCCCTTCGTCTTTACCAAATTTGTTCCTTCCCTCCCCACCCCAGGGGGCAGTTGATTTCAGTATGTTGTATAACGTTGCTGTATATCAGACTAATTTTGACAAGTTTTTCATCCTAAACCTCAGATCATGTCATTAATAAGTTGCCTGTTTATTTATGACCTAATTGTGATTCTTTTATTAATAAAAGCTAATGGAAAAGGATCCTTTATTAAGCCGGTGACTAGACCTACAGTTAATTTTCCTGCAGTATATGAATTATTGTACCAGAGTATTAAAAGATATGTAATATTTTATTGATAAATCTGTCCTTTAAAAGGAATACATTCTAGGGTGTCATCATTTTGATGTGAATCATGTAAATGTTGATAATATGCAGTGTTTATTATACATTTAGTGTTTTAAGAGAGTCACTTAATTGCCTTTTTGCCACATATATTATGTAGTCTATTTGAAAAATAAAAATAAAACAATAAACATTTAAAAGAGGGCCTAAGTGGTATAGTACAGTGGGTTAGGGCACTTGCCTTGAATGACGCCTACCCAGGTTTGATCCCCAAGACTCCTTATGATACCCAACCCATAACCCACCAGAGTTGGCCCTGAGCACTGCCGAGTGTGGCACAAAAAAAAAAAAAAAAAAAAAAATCCATTTTAAAGACTAGTTTATGTAGAGAAACATCAGTGAATGCTGTCTCTCCCACCTGTATTTATGAGTGTTAGTTCAACTGCTTTGCTAGTCGCAAAACTGCATTATCAGAGTACAAGTGTATTTGTAAACTGTATGGGATCTAAAAAAAATTAGGAATAAAACCATTTTCTTATATTATGGTACTCGTTGTTCCCTTTCTAAGAAACATGTTAGGGGGAAATTGGATTCTATGTTTCTCAGCCTCTTTCTTAATACAGGCCACGCTCTTGACTCTCAACCACCCTTGCCTGGAAGGTAACTTGGAATCGGTTCCACAACTCCGTTCCTCAAGCTTTGCTAAGAACCTTTGAGAGACAGGAAGGAATTGTGTGGAAGTCTTGTGAGTCAGCAGCTGAGGAGAATCTGCAGCCACTCTTGAGAACGATAAGAACCGGATGTACTGACCAGCTGTGATGACCTGTGCTGGGGTAGTGTGGTGGAAAGCTCTGAGTATCAGCCCAGGCCCAAACCAGGTCTTTTGTCACCTCTGGTCACACTGCATGGACCTTGGCAGAAACATCATCTTATAAATAACCATCCAGGTAGTCACAGTTATTTGTGTGATATCGGTTGGATGTAAAACTCCCTATCAAGGCCTTTGTACATCTCCTTGGACTCAGCTAATTGAAAGCAGAGTCGTTTGGCCCCATCATCTAGTTAAGAAATGAGGGGTGCCTTTGGCGAGCCACATACTGCCCTGTGCTAGGCGTGGACACAGACCGGCAGTCGGCAGTGGGTGGGACAGGCGGTGGGTGGGACAGGCAGAGGCCTTTCATCTGGGGATCAGGGCCTTGTCCATGTCAGAAGATGGCCTATGACGTGTGAGGAGGGATAGTCTCCCTTCACCTGGGCTAATAGTCATGAGAAGGCACTGAGGTGTGTCTTGAGAGGAAAAGCTTTCAGTGCCCTGCTAAGCAATCCCACTGGACCTTGGGTGGCTCAGAACACACTGTGCCCTGAGATGCTTCCGGAAGTCCTGGTTGCATGTATGTTGGGGACAGAGACCTGAGCTTGACATGGGCCTTGATAGAACCTTCTGGATTTCCCAGTCACACAGAGTCCTCAGAAAATGCGTACATTACTATGTTGGTGCTGGCCTTTACCCTTGGTGGCTCACATTTGAATATGATTTAATGATGTTCCAGTATCAATGTTAATAATAGCCAAACAGGGTACCCAAACCAATTGTCTGTGGACAGACACCAAAGGGTGCATTCAACAGCAAAGGGTAGCAAGTACTTGTCATTACTGGAGTCTGTGAAGTTAAGTGCTTTGCCTGGATCTGCATTTTTGCCTTGAATTTCTAGGACAGGTCAGGATGGGACTGTGACCTTAAATGGTGGTTTTATTTAGGTACCCCTTTCCTAGGAACTAGTTATTCTTCCACAAATAGAATTTGCAGGATGATAAACCAAAAAAAGTGATCAGGGATCATATGTGGTGCTCAGAATCGAATCCGAGCCTGACAGATGCAAGGCAAGCACCCTCCTTGCTGTACTCTTAAATCTGCAGTTTTTCTAAGATGCCCTAGGGTATGCAGAGGCCCACTGGTCCTTTGAGATGAGTTGCTTTGGAGAATTTTCATGTGGGGACAGAGATCAAGGTCATTGGAATTTTACCCCTCCCGGGCCAGTGCCTGTCTGCAGATCACTTAACCACCAATAGAAGCAAGAAAAATTCATAGACTAGATCTCGCAGAACAGGCTAACGTCATCACACAACGCCTTGAAAACAGCTTAGCTATTCTGAGATCTCACACCTACCCAGACCGCATTTGTGAAATCCCAGGCATATGTTCCATCCATCTATCTATGGGGGAGAAGGGAAAAACCAAAAGCAAACCCTAAAATGCACGTCTGTTCAGTGTGACAGACGTCGAGACTTGATAGATTTCTAGACTTGTTGAGAGGACTGGTTCTCTTCATTCATCAGTTCGATGATTGGTTGCCATAGTGTCTTTTTTCCCCCCTCCTAACACCAATTTTCTTCTTTCTAAAGCTTGATTCTGTGTCCCTTTGTATCAGGCTTTAGAAAGTGTCTGAGAAAGGCTTGAACTAATCGACAGGAAAAGTTTTAGAATCTCAGCAGCAGGAAGGTTTCTCACCCAGAAGTGATGGATTTTAATAATAATAAAAACAATTTTTTGTTTGTTTTTGGGCCACTCAGGGGTTACTCCTGGCTATTCGCTCAGAAGTCGCTCCTGGCAGGCACGGGGGACCATATGGAGAACCGGGGGATCGAACCGCGGTCCGTCCTAGGTTAGCACAGGCAAGGCAGGCACCTTACCTCCAGCGCCACTGCCCGGCCCCCAATAAAAACGATTTTAATAATTGCTCTCAGAGCTATAGTACAGCAAGTAGGACATTTGCTTTGCAAGTGCCTGACCTGGGTTTAATTCCCCAACATCCCATATGTGCCCTGAACCTGCCAGAAATAATTTGTGAGTGCAGAGCCTGAAGTAAACCCCTGAGCACTGCTGGGTATGGCCCTCCAAACCAAAATTTTTTGCTTTTTTGATTTGGGGGCCACACCCAGCTATACCTAGGGGCTACCCCTGGCTCTGAACTTCAGCATCCTGGCAGGCCCTTGTGTGCTGCTGAAGCCCGAACCTGGGTCAGCATATCTGGGTCAAGCAAGATCCCTACCTGCAATACTATCTCCAGCTGATGTATTGTTTTTTTTCCTACACTGAAAATGCACTGGGGCAGGAGAGGTAGTCAGTACAGTGGGTAAGGTGCTTGCCATACCTGAGCCCTGGCATTCCATATGGTGCCTCCAATACTACCAGGAGTAATTCCTGAGTGCTGAGCCAGGAGTAACCCCTAAACACTGCTGAGATGAACAAAACAAAACAAAAACCATGGACTGAAATCCTGACTTGAGAACAGATCTTTTCTATCTTTAGATTTTAGTCAGATGGCTCCTGAGGGTGAATGAAAATGGAGGTTTTGGTTGATGAGGTTAATTACTTTTGTGTTTTAAGCTCCAGGCAGAGCATAAAACCAGGGTTTGGGAAACCCTTGAGCATGGGTTTAGTTTCTGGTTTGACCAGCTGTGATCTTTCTATGGGTGGCTGGCACCTCTATGGTGGTGATCAATGGCCGACAGAGCTACCCCTAGCAATTCTGGGGTGGGTCCTAGGGTGCCGGTGCATGTAAGCTACATACTCCTGCCCTTTGAGTTCTCTCCGGAGCCTTTGATCTTACATCTGAAGCCTCTGATCCCCAGATTCTTCAGGAGTTTGGAGCTTTGGGAAGGTCCTTGTTTTGAAGGCTGCTGAGGTTCAGGCCACTGAACGTGGACATGTGTTCAGTAAACAACCACATTCTCTTTTTTGGGGGGAGGGGGTCACACCCAATGCGGCTCAGGGGGTTTCTCCTGGTTCTGCACTCAGAAGTTGCTCTTGGCAGACACGGGGACCCTATGGGATGCCGGGATTGGCTGCATGCGGGGGGGGGGGGGGGGGGACCGCCCTACTGCTGTGCTATCTCTCCAGCCCCACAACCACATTCTCTTAGAGGAATTTGGGGACCTGCTCCCATGTTACATGGATCCAGACTACCTGTTTGTTAGCATCTACACAGCTCTACTGTGAAGTAAGGCTCAAGCAAGACTTCTTATTACATCCTCAACTAGCCTCACCCTGACACTCCACAAATCTTAATTCAAACTTTTTTTTATTACTTTTTTGTTTGTGATTTTTTTTTTCTTTGTTTTTGGACCACACCAGCAGCGCTCAGGGGTTACTCCTGGCTCTGTGCTCAGAAATCACTCCTGGTAGGCTTGGGGACCCTGTGGGATTGTCAGGAATCAAACTCAGAATGGAGAATTGAACCTGGGTAAGTCTCGTGCAAGGCAAATGCCCTACCAGCTGTGCTAATGCTCCAGCCCTGCTTTTTTGTTTTTCTTTTGGGCCACATTCAGCAATGCTCAAAACTTACCCCCTGCTCTACACTCAGGAATCACTCCTGGCAGTGCTCAGGCGACCATATGGGCTGCTGGGATTGAATCCAGGTTGCCCACATACAAGGCCAGTGATTTACCCATTGTACTATCTCTCCAGCCCTTGTTTTTTTTTTTGTTTGTTTGTTTGTTTGTTTGTTTGGGTGCTATCCCTGGTGGTGCTCTGGGTTTCCTCCTGGCTGTGTGCTCAGGGATCACAGAGGACCCTGTGGTGGGACTGGAGTCCTCAACCTAGAGAGGAGTGTAGGGATTCGAACTCAGATTAGCTGTCAGGCAAGCAAGCTTCAGCCAGGCCCACGGGCTTACAAATATGTGGATGACTGAATTCAACCTGCTGACTTCCCTCCTCCTTCCTGGCGATTTGTATGCAAAGCAGTGCTTCTTGCTACATGGGAAGATTTATTGCTGGTGTTAATGTTCCATGATTCCATAGCTCAGAGAGCATTGGGGATGCTACAAAGTTCACCTGGCGATTGCATTAGATTTTATGTTTCATTTCAGGGTCTGGGGGGGTTGGGGCGCACTTTCTTCCTTTCTGATCTCACCCGGTTGGCCATTTGGACATATGCCACTGTCCAGGCAGCCAGCTTTCTTAATTTATGATGACAGTAGCCCTCGAATGACCCTCAGACATCTATCCACCTCACGTCCCTCCTATAGGCATCTTTTCATACATCTGCAAGAGGGCTGGGAGAAGGTTCCACAGGCTGAAGCACACGCATCAGGGAGCTGTGGGTTCAATCCCCAGCACCATAAGTCCTCAAAGCACTGAGCCCAGGACCCTGAGCAATGCCAAGTGTGGCCCCAAGTCCCAACCCAATGAGATTATATTGTGAGTGCATCACTGGGCAGCCAAGTGAAAGAAAAATACCTTTTTGGGGGGGTTTGTTTTTGAACCACATCTGGCAGCTCTCAGGTTAATCCTGGCTCTGCACTCAGAAATCACACCTGGCTCGGGGACAGTATGGGATGCCAGGAATCGAACTCTCGGTCTGTCCTGGATCAGCAGCATTCGAGGCAAATGCCTTACCGCTGTGCTACCATACCAGCTCCTTAAAGAGCTTATTAAGGATTATTAAATTGGAGAGGCCAAGAAAGAAAACTGCCAGGCCTAGTTTTCTTGTGTGTAGTGAGGGAGGACAAGAGCGGCTGAAGCTTTGGCAATTCGTGCTGAAGGCTGGGGACGCTAGGGGTCTGGCTTCCTGCTTCCTTACAGGGCCCAGTGAGGCACCTCCAGGCTACCATGCAGGGAGACCTGAGGCTGAGAAACACATCTGTGGCTCAGAGTCATCATCTGAACCCCACTGCTGCGTGAGGCCGGGAGGACCTTCGGTTGAGATAATGGAGCAGTAAAAGCCTCGGAATCACCGGCTCGAACATTTCTTCTTGCAGATGGGGACTGTGGTTCAAGTTGGGGAGCATATGCCTGTGCCTTTGAGGCCCAGGCCGATGATCCCCGCCTCTAGCCCACATACTACTGGGGGAGGTTTCACAGAAGTATTTGAAAGTTGGCTCTTGTAAGTAAGCCAGGGCTTACTCATAGCTGTGTGTTCAGGGACCACTCCTGGCAGTTTCAGCGGATCATATGGGTTGTCAGGGATCGATCCCTGGTTGACCACATGCAAGGCAAGTGCCCTCCCCTCTGTTATCTCTCCAGCTCCTGAAAGCTAACTTTGCCTCACTACCAGTGCCCTCCCAACTTTACTCCTGCAGGAAGTGTATACTCCCCACCCCTTGAAGTCTGGTCTAGCTCTTAGGGGCCCCTCAGTAAAGGGAGTGAGGGCTTTTCAGTGGGAGAGACCTGCACTTCACAACAACATAGTCATGCAAGGGGGCTGCAGGGTTCACTGCTCCCTCCAGCTCCCCAAACCCTCACCCTCTCCCTTCCTTGCCTCCCTGCAGCGTGGGTGCCCCCAGCTGGAACTGGATTCTCCAGCGGAGACTAAGACGTTTGCATCCTCACTTGAATAATGGTTTCGCATAATCAGGTGCTCATTGTAATGAGGCGAATTTCCTGATCCTCTCTGCAGATGATTATTCATCCATTCACTGAGATCCCTTTAAGGAAAGGAGCTAGAAATATTTACAAAAGACAGAGGATCAAGAGCGGAGGCTTGGATGATCACTAGCGGAAAAGAGGAAGATCCGAAACCAAAACAGAGCGGGGGTTTGGACTCTAGGATGGGCGGGGTGGTGAAGCTGAGTGGTTCAGTGGTTCTCAGGTTGGTGTTGGGTAGAGGGAGGTGAAGCGAAGGGGTCCAAGCCTTAGGGCCAAGAGGAGAAACGGGGAGCCTGGGACTTGTGCAACAAGGTTGTGTGCCTGCTGGGGTTGAACCCCAGCATTCTCTCTTCATTCCCTCTCTTGCTATCCACCCTACTCCCACTGATCTTGGATAGATGGTGTTTCCTGCCATGTCTAGAGGCAGGAGTTAGAGATCTCTGGTCAAAAGCAGGCACTGTCGGGGCCAGAGAGACAGCATTTGCTTTGCATGCAAAAGGATGGTGGTTTGAATCCTGGCATCCCATATGGTCCCCGAGCCTGCCAGGAGGGATTTCTGAGCATAGAGCCAGGAGTAACGACTGAGCACTATCGGATGTGACCCAAAAACAAACAAAAAAGAAGCAGACAGTGCAGCCAGGCATGAATGTGGAGCTCAGGATGAAGTTTGGAGGTTCAGTTGCATCCAGAAGGCTCATGCCTAGGCATGAGCTGAGAAGGTACCTGATAAGACCACCCTAAACATTTGCAGTCCCCAAGAAAAAAGGTTAGAAAGATTACACAGGGGCTGAAGTGTTTGCCCTCAATGGTGCTGACCTGGGTTCAATCCCTGGTATCCCATATGGCCCCCCCAAGTACCGCCAGGAGTGATTCCTGAGTGCAGAGGCAGAAACGAGCCTGGGTGTTTTTGATGTGGTACTAAGTGTGCTACGGTGGAACAATAAATAAGGCAGATAGGAGGATTTTTTTTTGGTGGGAAGGAAAGGAATAAAGAAGGAAAGAGATGGCCTAGTGGGGCTGGAGCGGGGGCGCAAGCAGTAAGCCTTCTGCCTTGCCCACGCTAGCTTAGGATGGATCATAGTTCGATCCCCCCCCACCCAGTCCCATATGGTCCCCCAAGCCAGGAGCGATTTCTGAGCACATAGTCAGGAGTAACCCTTGAGTGTCACCAGGTGTGGCCCCAAAACAAAAACAAACCAAAACAAACAAACAAAAAAGAGATGGGCTGAAGAGATAGCATAGTGGGTACTGCGTTTAACCTTTCATGAGGCTGACCAGAGTTCAATACTCGGCATCCCATATGGTTCCCAAACACTTTTTTTTTTTTTTTTTTGGTTTTTGGGCCACACCCAGTGACGCTCAGGGGTTACTCCTGGCTATTCACTCAGAAGTTGCTCCTGGCAGGCACGGGGGCGGGGGGGGGGAGGGACCATATGGGGAACCGGGGGATCGAACCGCGGTCCGTCCTAGGTTAGCACAAGGCAAGGCAAGCACCTTACCT
>PVKC010027824.1:0-15633 GCA_004027635.1 Crocidura indochinensis
ATAGGAAAATTTCATGTGCAGCCCAATTCTTATAATCCCCTACACTGTAAAAGCACTCATGGGTTAACTTCATTTCTCTCCTTTATTTTTCTCAAATAACCCCCTAAAAACTGAAAGGACTCATCATTGACTTTTCTGTCCTAAGCTCTTTTGATTCCATGGCATCATTTGTCATTTCTGATTCCCTTTATTTTTTTTTTGAATTTTTCTATTCCCTTAGCTTCTCTTTCTTTGTGCTTGCTTGTCACTGTACCTTTTTGTTTTTATATTCTCTTCCTTCTCTTTTCCGTTTTTTTCTTTATTATTTTTTTTCCTCCCACACTTATCTGGAAACAAGTGTATCATGATCAACTATGTCAACTATGTGATACATGCTCTTTAAATAAATTAAATTTAAAAAATCTTGGAGACAAGTATGTTTGTAGATTTAGTATCACTGCTTAGTATTGTTTAAAAAAGTAGCAATAACCTTGGTTGTTGTCAATAAAATAAAGACTGAATGTAATACGAGGAGTCTGGGGAGTAGGTTACACAGAAAGTTCCCAGATTTTTTGCATCAGCCTAGAGAGGTGGTGGAATTAAAGGAAATGATAAGTATCTCACAACTACTTTATTAGCCTTGTGATTAAAAGTCTTGAATCTGGGGCCGGAGAGATAGCATGGAGGTAAGGCGTTTGCCTTTCATGCAGAAGGACGGTGGTTCAAATCCCGGCGTCCCATATGGTCCCGTGTGCCTGCCAGGGGCGATTTCTGAGCATATAGCCAGGAGTAACCCCTGAGCGCTGCCGGGTGTGACTCCCTCCCCCCCACAAAAAAAGGAAAGTCTTGAATCTGGGCCAAAGTGGTAGGGTGCTTGCCTTGCACGCGGCTGACCCAGGACAGACCTCAGTTCAATTCCAAGTGCCCCATATGGTCCTATAAGCTAAGAGTGATTTCTGAGCGCATAGGAGTAACCTCTGAGTGTCACTAGGTGTGCCCGCCTTCAAAAAAAAAATCTTGGGAGTGTTGCACTGGTAAAGGGGGGTATTGTTTACACAACTGAAACCCAACTACAATCGTATTTATAATTAAGGTATTTAAATAAAAATATTAATTAAAAAATCTTGAATATGGGTGCCAGCGCTAGCATAGGACAGACTGCGGTTCGATACCCGGCCTCCCATATGGTCCCCCAAGCCAGGAGCGACTTCTGAGCGCATAGCCAGGAGTAACCCCTGAGCATTACTGGGTGTGGCCAAAAACCAAACAAACAAAAAATCTTGAATACAAGTTCACTAAAATTTCTCAGTCTTGTCAGAAATGCTCATTAATACTGTGTATTTAAGAATATGAGGGACAATAAGGGAAGCCGAACCTTTTTTCAGGTACTTATGAACTTGAATCTTCTTGGCAGCACTCGAGTACCAGAAGTTGAATTTGTCTCCTGTTTCATTTATCATATTAAAGATGAAACTTTCTAAAGTCTATTATGATAACCATGAGAAGTGTGTGTGAAAGAGAATTTCACATGGTCTGAAAATAATAAAATAGGAATTTTATATCATACTGGTATTCTGATCTAAGTCTTGGTCTCTTTGGTTTCACATTTATAAATAACCTTGCCCTTTCTCTCATAGATGATATGGATAAGAATGCCAATTAGAAGCGCTTGGTTTTATATTCAAATATTTGAAGAAAGAAGATAAATTAGATTTATTATAGCCAAAGTTATTGTTGAAGCCAAGGGAGCATAAATGGGCTTAACATTTAAAAACCAAAATCTTCCCTGAAAATTTGTGAGGACTGTACTGTGATGTAATGGACTGCCTTAATAAGATCATTCTGGCTAGAGGAAATATAGCAGTAATGCAATGGAGAAAACATTGAAGGAATTCAAGTAAATATGGAGATTTAGGTTTTAAAAATCTCTATGCCAGACACTCTATAAACAGTCAAGAAATAGAAAGACAAATATGAAGGAATTTGAGGCACTTTTGCCATAAATATAAATATAACATAAGAGGCATACATTACCATAATCAAATGTTAGTTCTGGTTCTCATTTTGTGAGGTATAAAGCTCTGCTGATACCTTTAAAATTGTTTTTCTAATAAAGTCAGCCAAGCATGAAATAACTTCTAGCTGCTTTAGTAAAGACTAATAGAAGAAATTACACTAATGAGAGGCCAATAAAGCAGACTAAGATGACCCTAGAACCACATGGGTGGTGAACACTACGCCTGTTTTAAGCAAGGGTTTATGGTTTCATTTTAAGGGTTTGGGAATTTATCAGTAGGGGGCATCGGTGCTCTATCAGCAGGGGTATTTGATTGTTAAGGAAAAAAAGATTCTTGGTAATTTAAAAATGATCAACAAATCATAGCAGATTGAAAAATATTCTTTTAGAATTATCCACAAAGAAATGCCATCTGTTCCCAATGAAACTTTAGGAAATAAAAGTACACCCTGTATATATTTAGCTTTCTAAGCTAACTGAAATATGCTGAGGGTTGGGTAGGAGTTAACCTTTCTTTTTAATAGAAAAAACAATATTATAGCAGTTGCAGATTCAGCATTTCCAAGTCTGAGGACTTGAGAAGATAGCTGAATTTGCATCTGGAGAACTAGCATCCTTAATGCTTATATCCCCCATTTAACTGTAATGAGAAGGAATTAAAAACAGTTCTCTCTGTGTAAGAAACTTCTCTAATACAACAAATACTGGTTTGTTTCTCCCTTTTCTCTTCTACAGATACAAGCAAAGGCACACAATCATGAAAGGAATTGTGGGGGAAAAGAAAAACATGCAATTGGAATGCATAGCAGACGAGATCAAGAGCTATATTTATTTCCTTTGAGACACACACAGGATCCACAATTTGTTGTGGATAGAAGATCATTAGGTACAATAAGCACAAATGAGAAAACATTCAGAGAAGTGTGATGTAGAAGATATGGTTACTTATAAGCTATTATACTTGATAGAAAATGCTGATCCCAATTTTCTTGTCTTTGATTCTCAAAAATAATTTAAATTTTATGTTTTAGTCTAAAGATGGAGAATTCTAGGAATTAAAATTTGACACAGAAAGAAACAACACAAAGGAAGGATATGTCAAAACATAGACATGTATATTAGCAAGTTTCTATGGTTCAATTCTATTTGAAACATGAACAGGCTATGAATTTCTCTCACCTCCTCTTCCCACTCCTTGCCACTACTCTTACCTTTAAAGTTCATCCTTTCTTTTACTTTAATTAACTTTATATATATATATACTTATATATATACTTATATATATACTTATATATATAAAGCCCTCTCAGTAAGTAGTAGGCATGGATTCAATAATCCTCAATAAAAATTGCCTTGACTACTGGCACTGTACTCTGAACTCCTGGAACATGAGTTTTAACGTGTCATATTGTTAATCATTTTATAAGCCCTGATAGTATTTCTACCCAATGTTGCCTATAATAACAGAGCATCAAAACATTAAAACTCCATTTATAAGTGAATCAGCAAAATTCACTAAAAATAGGGTATTCTTGGGTGTTTCTTTAAAATACAAATTTTATTATATTTTATCTTTTTTAGAAGTGAAAATTTTCTAAACAATTATCTAAATTTTTATATTTTATATGACATCCTGAAACCAAGTAAACTATCTTGGAAAACAAATCCATAAGCATTGTTTTGCAGTTGCTAGGAGTTGTTTGGTAAGAATAAGATAATCAAAATTTAATCAAAATTAAAAATTGAAATTAAAATATACTATGGCCCAGGAGATAGCATGGAGGTAAGGCGTTTGCCTTTCATGCAAAAGGTCATCGGTTCGAATCCCGGTGCCCCATATGGTCCCCCGTGCCTGCCAGGAGCAATTTCTGAGCATGGAGCCAGGAGTTAGCACTGAGCACTGCCGGGTGTGACCCCCCCAAAAAAATACTATGTGTGTAAAATTGGAATAAAGCCAGATCCTCAGATCAGTGAAATAAACTGAATAAAATTGATTGAGCCAGACCCTCAGGTATATGATCAATTACTATTTGATAAAGAAAGACAAATAAGCAATAGAGCAAGGAATGCTCTTTAACAAGTGGTGCTGGAAAAACTGGTTAGCTACATGCAAAATAATTTGGACAGAGATCTCTTTCTAATGCTATGCACAAGTGTCAAAATTGTTTAAACACCTTCTACTGGTTATAAAACAATAAGGTTCATAGAGGAAAATGTAGGAAGAAGCCTTCATGGCATTTAAACTAAAGGCATCTTCAAGAATAAAACACCACTGACCAAGCAAGTGGAAACAAAGATAAACAAATGGTACTATGCTAAACTAAGAAGCTACTACAATTCAAAGGAAATGATAACTGTGGAATAGGAGAAATTATTTACTCACTACCTATCTGAGAAGAATTTAATATCCAATATAAATGAGGCTCTGGTAAAGCTTAACAAGAAAAATAAATCCAATTCCATCAAAATGGGGCAAAAAGGTGAATTAAAACTTTATCAAAGTATAAATAAATGGCCAAAAGGCACAGGAAAAAATGCTCCTTATAATTAATTATCAAGCTGACACAAATCAGAACAACAATGAGGTGTCATTCTCACACCACAAAGACTGGCATACACATCACAAAGAACAAGAACAACCAGTGCTGGCGTGGATTTGGGGAGAAAGAAACACTCTTATTCATTGCTGGTTGGCATACAGACTGACCCAGAATTTTTGGAAAATAAAAAACTAGAAAATTATCTTCATATGACCCAACAATACCACTTGTGGAAATATAGCCAAGGGGTTCTCCCAAAAAAACACAATGCAGAATAGACATCTGCACTCTTATTTTCATTGCAGCATTATTCACAATTGCCAGAATCTGAAAAACCTGTAACAGAAAGATGGTTCCCTGTCCCTGCACAAAGGGACTACATTTAAAAAGTGTCTTGGATGGGCCAGAGAGACAACATGGAGGCAAGACATTTGCCTTGCATGCAGAAGGTCGGTGGTTCAAATCCTGGCATGCCACATGGTCCCCTGAGCCTGCCAGGAGCATAGAGCCAAGAGCAACCCCTGAGCGCTGCCGGGTGTGACTCAAAAAAACCCAAAACAAACAAACAAGCAAACAAAAAGAATGTGTCTTGTACAGGTCTTCTAATACTGAAGAATTAAGTAGACATACATGGCCTATCACAGACAGTGTTAGAAAAAGACAATTCTCCATATTTCCTCAATAGAAGGAACAGACTAATGCATATGGTTTTGTTTGTTTTGTTTTGTTTCATTTTGGTATGGCACCTTCCTCCCAAGTGGGAGGAGGGAGAAAGAAGCTGATCCATGTATATTCAATTCTATTAAATGTGCAAATGATACAACATTCTCTATCCCAGGAGAGGAACAACTGAAAGGGTAAAGAGAGGTAAGGGTTTTAGTGAAAAACATATATTTCACAACATGAAGGAAATGCCAGGAGTGGGAACCGTGCTTCCAAGAGCATTAATCATCTCAATTCATGCCTATTCTGCAAAATAAATTGGATTTTATAATAATGAAATTTATGATAAGTTACAGAAGCCTGAACTCAACCTTTAGCAGACAACATTTCATTGCCCTAATGAATATATCCTGATTCTATTCTGGATGGGCTTGAAATGACACACGATGTTTGGATCCTCCATTCCTTTAGCAAACCTTTTAATGTCTTTAATTTCCAGAAATGACTGGATCATTTCCAAGGAAAGGCGTGGAGATGTATGTGCGTATCTGTAATGATCTCTGACAGCGTGACACGGAGCACTGATTTTTACAGCGGTAGCAAAAATTACAGTAATTACAGAAAATATCCACATCTTTATAAACAGAGTGTTAATGCATTCAAAGGGAACTTAATGAGAACTTACAAGAGGAAGTGCACTTTTGCCACTGAGTATTAAACATTAATTAAAGTCAGAAAGCAATAGTCAGATTACCTCCCCACTTGAGTCACTTGGCAAGATATAGAAATTAGAGAGGATTTAAAATCTGCTGACTTTGCTGCCTATGTCCCTTCAAAGAGGTCCTCTAAATTTACAGTAAATTCTGATGCTGAATTTTACTTCCTGTAAAGATTTTTAAGATCTTATTGAAAACAATGAATGATGAAATCTTTCAAATGTTCAACATTTTTAGAGTTAGGCATCTCACTGTCCTTTTATTATAGAATGGGTAAAAGAACCTAAATATGAATAATAGTATGATCCAAGCTATAAAATACAATATGCATAGAAAATGTTAGAAACTGTGTTAAGCTATCAGTTGTGATTTTTTGAATCGATAATTGATATTTTTCTGCATTTTATATGCAATGTTTTCATACCTAGAAAATAAGTTTTTGTTTCTAAAGGTTTTGGTATTCACATAGAAAATCTAATCATTAATGGCATTAATGGCAAATTGACTATAAAATACACAGAACTAGCTTTTGTTTGTCTCATGGTTGAGTGTGACTGAGTTTGGACCAGACTCAGTAATGCTCAAAGATTTACTCTTAGCTCTGCACTTAGGAAATATTCCCTGAGACTGAGGGGCCAAATGGGATGACAAATGGGATAGAACTGGATCAGTCCTGTACTAGGCAAGCACTTTATCTGCTGTTCTATCACCCCTGCCATGTTTTTTATTTCTAAATTCTTAGGTGGTGGATTTGATTACTTGTAAATAATAAAGATATAATTTATACTTCATATTGCACTTTAATTTTAACTGAATAATTGCAGATATATTTTTTAATTTGGTATAACATTAAGCTTTGAATAATGTGGCATAATAGCTTTGATTTAATATCAAAGTCATATAAAACATGATAAACTTCTGTAAGCAGACCTAATAATATTTTTTCTTTCTTGCCTAAATAAAAGGCTGAATTTGACAAAACAGGTCATGCAAATGGATAATTTGGTCATATGAATCTCCTTGGGGGCTTTAGCTCAAAAACACTTTCTATTGATTCCTTGATAAATAATAGAGTGACTCAGGGTGAGAGGTCTTTCTTCATTTGGTTTTTCTGATGACTTACTTTGTATTTTTCTCTAACAAGTTTACACTAATTTGTAATTATGAAATAATTTCTTGCCAGATTTCAGCAGTTACTCCATCTAGACACATTCTCTCTTCAGATCTAGGTGACTAGTTTACTCTAGTAGATCAAGAGGTTTCCCCCTTTAGCACTATGGTAAAATTAACTGGCTCTATTTTTAAATAATCTCTTTCCTCTCCAATGTGTCAGATCCTTAGTAGTTCTGCTGATATTTACTGTCAATTTCAACTTCTGTCTAGTTTTTCATTTTTCAGTGTTTAAATTAATTGTTTAGACAGATTAACCCTTGTAAACTAGGTTTAAACTAGGTTAAAGTAGACTAAATTTAAATTTCCTCATTTCCTTATACACTCTATTTAATTTCCCAGTATTTTTTTATATTGTTTCCTTGATAGTCTTTTTTATATATTGCTCTTTTAAATATGGTAGTCTCTTTCACATTGCTCTTTTAAATATTATATATTCTCACCAACTCTTTGAGGCATATATTAGACAAAGAATAGAATAAAATAATATCCAATAAAGGACACTTGAGTTTAATTTTGTGGTTTCAAAAACCAGAATTTGGTCCAACCTAGCTGTGACACTACTGTTTAGTCTATGACAGTTGATATTTGTACCAGAATCTTTAGTCAGGGGATCTCATTTTAGGTCTAGAAAGAGTTTTTAAAATATGTATGAAAATTCAACAGAATTTTTCTCATCACTGAGATTGGTTTTCCCTGTTCTCTCTATTTAGGTAGAACTCCAAATGAAGCACATAAACCTGCATGTGTATGTGATTCCTCCTTGCAAAGGAGCATAGAATTTTAAAGCACTGCAAGTATATTAAGTCCTCCTCCTTTATTTACTTAATTTGTATGAGCTAAAAGCAGAAAGAGTTTTCTTAAAAAAGGAAAAACTAGAAGCCTTAGACTTTTGTATTATTTGGGAACCATCCAGTTTTCATTAGGCCAAATAAAAATTGCACACGTTTTTCTGTTGTTGTTGATTTTTTTTTTATCCCCTGTGGTTGATGTTATGGTTTAAGTCAAAATGAAATTATATGTAACCTAAATTGCTGACCCACAATATATTTGAAAATGCATTATTTGCAAATGCTATAGTAAAGTCACATCTCATAATGCAAATGAAGATAGCTCTAGAATTCATTTCCTATATCCCTGCATTTGTGATTCCTGGAGATGCACTGAATGACAATGCACAGATCTTCCATTTAATGAACTTACAGTCTACAAGGGGAGAGAGCAATACAGAAATAATTACAATAGCAAGGGTCAAGTACAAGTATTGACTCACAAGATACAAGCAATAGCCCAAAGGAGACTTGGTCTAGTAAGGAAAAGCTTTGTAAAGATCAACCATCACTTCTATAAACCTTTACAAGCGTAAGTTGAGTCCTTTTTACACTTCAGCCATGTTGCTAGAATCCCAGGTTTGATGCAAATATAATACCCATATTTAGCTTTTAAATTTTTATTAAAAATGGAGCAAAGAAAATATCTTTTTTCTTAAAAAAATACCATTCTTAGGGGTCTAGTGGGAAGATAATAAAGAGGTTAAGATACTTTTCTTATACTTGGCTGACCCTGGTTTGATCCCTGGTTCCACATAGGATCCAGTATTCATCTCTGAGCATAAAGCCAAAATAAGTCATTCACACTACTAAGTACACTCCCCAATTACATTTATTTTATTACATGATTAATTTATAGAAGTAAGAGTTTCTGGGGCCAGAGTGGTGGCGCAAGTGGTAGGGTGTTTGCCTTACACATGCTAACCTAGGATGGACCGTGGTTTGATCCTCAGCGTCCCATATGGTCCCCCAAGCTAGGAGCAATTTCTGAGTGCGTAGCCAAGAGTAACCCCTGAGCATCACTGGGTATGGCCCAAAAAGCGAAAAAAAAAAAGTTAGAGTTTTTGATGAAAACTAAACCCTCTCCAACTCTTCTTGATGTTACAGAGGAAAGGGATGAGGAGTGTGGTTGATAAATAAACATGCATGACAATAAAATCTCAAAATATTGTTCTGTCACATAAATAATACATCCTCAGCAAACCTATCATGAAAAAAAGCAAGAATGAGACCAATTCAGAATGCTGGCAGCTAAACCACCAGGTCTAATAGCTTAGGATCAGACACTAAAAGATAAAAAAGAAAATCCATGAACTTTTTGGTTCAGTATAAAGGTCACTGAAATAGAAGATCAATTGACATGAGGTCAGGTCTCACTATCATACATAGTGACCCTGATCAAATGACTCTTTTCTGGGGCTCAGTTTTTAAACTGCAAAATAAGAAATATTGATGGGTTAATGCTGAGACCAGAGCACCAAATCCTTTAGACACTGATATTATTCTTGGCTAACAAAAGAGAATCTTTTTTTTGTTTTGTTTTTGTTTTGTCTTTTTGGTTTTTTGGGACCACATTCGGTGACGATCAGGGATCACTCCTGGCTATGCACTCAGAAATCGCTCCTAGCTTCGGGGACCATATGGTGCGCTGGGGGATCAAACCACGGTCCATCCTACGGGTTAGCACGTGCAAGGCAAATGCCCTACCACTTGCACCGCTGCTCCGGCTCCAAAAGTGAATCTTTTATGTTTGTTTTAATTTTATTTTTTAAAACATCTGCAATAATCACCAAATACTTTTCTCATATTTGATATATTTGAAATAGGGCTATTGGTAGGTGGGATAGCTAAGAGAAATGCTAACTGCTTTCAGTTACAAAAATTCCACAGGCAATGGAACCTAAACTAGTATGAGACAGGCAGTGTCAGATGCATCTGACTTCCACTGAATGGCTAGGGATTCTCTTATTATTGCTCATTTCCCCTCTGTATTTACTTTACGGTTCTTGTTCATCTTTGGTCACACGAACAAAATTTGCATTTAGGATCAGAAGTTTTGAGAACGTAGGATCTTTAGGTCAATTCTTACATAGTATTGGTCTTGCTTTGGGTTTGGTGAGTCGTGGTGCTGAGAATGAGCCTATCAGTCCTATATCCAGAGGTGCCACATGGCCTACATGAAGTCTTTTATCTCTGGAGTGTTCTATTCTCAGGAGGATGCATTGTGTACAGTGACAGTATTTAACGCCACATATGGCCCATAAATAACATGAAAGATGGTATGTACTCTAAATGAATTCCCTTAAAGATTATTTTCACTTAAGACAGAATTGCTGGTAAAATTCATTCCTTATATCCAATTATAGATTCCTGTCAAGGTACAAATTTATGCCCGCCATGCTAGCACACTCTTAGTCACAAAGACCTTCCCTGGAATGTCAATAAATACTAACCCTTGGCTTTCTATAGGTGCTCCAGAAGAACCCATAGTGGAGTTTTCCTCCTAGGATAGACTTTTTATAAGGAGGAAATAAAATATTTCCTTCTTAGAGACTCAGTGACAGATGCCTGAGCATCCATCATTTTGGATTCAGTAAAAGGAGGAAAATTCAATTATTGAAACGGAAGCTTTTAATTTTCTTCCCACTATATGAGATGAAAGGAAAGTTCAAAATTCAATAGTGGATTGTATCTATTTGGAGATGACTTTGGAATCTTCATTCTTTTCATGGCAGCACATTTTTTTTAACCATTGTTACTGTGTGGCTATCAACAAAAGCAAAGATACCATCTGATTTGTACAGAAAATTCTTTTTTGAAGAATGTTTTCATTTTATCCAGCTTCTTACATTGACACTTGTCACAGGCTAATGTACAACAGAAGCTTTCCCCCATACCTTTCAATAGCTCTCCTAAAGAGGTTGAAAGCTTTGTTATTCCATCTTTACAGATGGGGAGATTTAGAGCGAGATATCAAACCACAGATTCCATGCACTAATAACAACAGGAGAAAATTTAGACAGAGCTTTTATCTTGTTATATAACTCATTCAAAATAAAAAGAAATCAAAGAAGCTAAAACCTCTTTTTTGATGATGATGGTCATTTAGATATTTCATATATATTCACATTCAATTTGTCTTTAAACTAATGAAACTAAGATAATTGGTCATTTAATTTTACATGGTAATCATCATCTCATCATTTCTAAGAGGAGCTTAGGCTACCCCAAAACATATCATAATCTCTTCAATCTATATTTTAATTATTTTGCTAATACTTTCAGACATCAGGTTAAGTGGAAATAGTCTGTAGTTTTTTTTCACTGATACTAGCTGGAATGGTCATTCCGATGATTGAAGGTCCTAGTATTTAGTCATTTATTTATAGATAATATAAGAAGTATTAATAGAGACTTATAGGTACTTAGTATAGATATAATACTTGTATGGGAAGGGAAGGCCTTAGAATATAATGCATGATCTCACAAAAGTTTTTGAAATTCTATTTCTAGATATTCTAACTAACACTATTATATTCCAGTTTAAGAACTAGATTTTATACCCTATCAAGTATAGTGTGCTTATATTCTATGATAGCATGGGGTAGGTTACACCTCAGGAATCACTCCTGGTGGGGCTCCAATGACCATAATAAAGGCCAGATCCATTTGCAACATTCCCTTCATGCAAGGCAAGCACCTTACCTGCTGTGTTATCACTCTGATCCCTGGCAACATAGACTTTGCAAGGTGACCTCAGAACAAACATATGCTCTCTAACTTTTTTTTCCAGATAGCAGCTTAATTTGTAGCTACACCCAAGCTCATGTGCAAAGGTGAGATATCTTTCTCTTTTAAGAATTGTCTTAGGAAAGACCTACCTAGGAACAAAGCTGAAATTCCCTGCAATGTGCTGCCATGCCTATGAGGCTTGACTCCCTCTTTCTTGAGCCTTCAGGGCCGTCTCTGGACATGTGGTGCTACTGACTAAAGAAGTCACACATTACACCTCTGTCAAAGAAACTGATTCACTGTTGTAGATACTCTTGATAGTACATATCAAAGCTGATTTCCGATATATAGTGAAGCAGTTTTAGGAGCTTCTCACTACAGAGAGGTTTGAGCTTACCTATTTTCTTTCTTTTACTCTTTCATTCATTTATTCCTAGGGAAATGTATTATATTTACACCCATGCAAATAATGTTGAGCATATTCTAGATACAAGTATATTCTCGGTAAAATGTGTGTATATCTGTGTGTGTGTACAGTGTGTGTATATGTGTGTGTATGTGTGTGTGCTGATCTTCTAGACAATTAATTTTGGTGCTTAAAAGGTAATAGTTTAGGAATAATAAAACACATGTCACTTCAAATTTATATTCTGCTTTGTACAGAATATAACAAGCCAAGCAATTTGGCCAAGCAATTTCACCTCATCTTTAAAGTGGGATAGTAGTAGCACTTACTGTAGGAGATATATTAACAAAATTAGTGTTGAAAGGTATTATTTAGTGTCCCATAGCATCCATTTACCCATTTTCTGGAACAACTGTATTCCTAGTTTACTTTAAGAATACACTTGTTCAATTATCACTCTTTAACTTGAAGGTATTTTTTTTGCTCTCCTATTTTAATCAGCTATTCTATTGAACACAGAGGGGTGTGTGTGTGTGTGTGTGTGTGTGTGTGTGTGTGTGTGTCTAGTGGTGGCTTTAATTGTAGCCACTCATTAACTTTCCAATTCTCTTTCTAATTATCTTTGACTTTGCTTATGTATCTTTGTGACTTAGCAACTTATGTTAAGGCACTATAGCAATCCTTTAAACTGTCTTTTCTTATTATCTTGGCTTAAGTACTGTTACTTTATTACCTGCTGAGATTACTGTAGTTATCATCATTGTATGTTATAAGACAGCTGTTAGAAATTTAAATACAAATAACAATTAAATGAAATGCAATAAAATGTTTTAAAATTCCTATTCTTTGATAATAGAAATAATATGTAGTATTTGAAAGCTTAATATGAATAAAGCATTATGTTATGTCATAGATTTTTTTTGTATCAAACAATATCATTTTCAGGCACTGTAATGTGGATAAAAGGAAGTTGAGTTGTAAGGTAACTTTCCTAGTATTCGGCCAAATGATGTCTTGACAGACTAAACAGATTGTATCTACTGATGCTTTAGATTACATTAAAATTCCTCTCTCACTTCTGCTTCTTTTACAAAATGTCCATCTTATTATATGTTTAATTTTACAAATGAGTTTTTAGAATAGCTTGTAAAGGAAAAAGGCAAACTTTTTAAGCACTACTAAAAATTTTTACAGAACAAAAAAAATTCCCCAAACAGTCAAAATGATCATGACAATAAAAGAAGATGGGAGCAACACAGTCTCCAATTTTAAACCATGATACAGCAAGCATAATAGTTTGGAATAGGAATAATAGTAAACATATAGACTAATGGAATAGAATAGAGAGATGAGAAATTTGCAACAAGAGCCAATGTATAAAATTGAGAAAGGAAGACCTTTTCAATAAATGTTGTTAGAAGAACTGATGACCACATACAGGAGAATAAAATTATAGTACTATCTTAAATTATGCACAAAAGTTAACTCATAATGGATGAAAGACTTAGATATTAGACCATGTAGCATAAAAGAAGAAACCTGGGGAAGAAACATGATGATAGCTTTAGTTATGTCTTCAGTGATTTTTACACTCTATATTTGACAAAGGGCTCTAGTATCTAAGACATATAAAGAACTCATAAGGGTTTCCTGATTTCCTGCTTGAGGTTGCAGAGAAAGACCCAGCTAAATTAATTCCATCAAGGTAGGCTGTCCGTACAAAGGGTGGTGCCACAGTAGCATCTTCTAACCAATGAACGCCACCATTATGCACAGAAAAAATATATATAGAATAAAAAATCTTTAATGATAAAAAAAGAAAGAAAAAGGGGCCTGGGAGATAGCATGGAGGTAAGGCGTTTGCCTTTCATGCAAAAGGTCATCGGTTCGAATCCTGGTGCCCCATATGGTCCCCCGTGCCTGCCAGGAGTGATTTCTGAGCAAAGAGCCAGGAGTAACCCCTGAGTACTGCCGGGTGTGACCCAAAAACAAAAACAAAAAAAAAAAAAAAAGAAAGAAAAAACCCACACTACAAGTGAGACAATGATAAAACAATGTAGGCCAACTCCATGCATAGAGAATGAATATGGCAGCTCTGATGACCCAAGAAGAGCCACCTAGTTAGCCTAGTTAGTCTCTCTAATAAGAAGTTTAGAGAAGAAATATGAAGGATGTTCATAGAACCCTCCCAAAAGCATAGATAAAGTTGAACAGAACACAAATAAGAAGCAATAGGATATAAAGATAGATGTGAGAAAATTCCAAACTGAAAAAAAAAACAGGTCTGAAAAACTCAGTAGATGAAATGAAAACCTCAATGGAAAGCCTCTCTAACAGAGTAACAGCAGCTGAGGAGAGAATCAGTGAGCAGGAAGATGAGATGCATACAAACTCCATAAAATAGAACAGATTGGAAAAGAGCCTTAAAGCAAATGATCAGGAAATGCAAAAAATGCTCAAAGAATGCTAAGAGATGGAAATACAAGCTTTTGGGGCTGGAGAAATAGTATGGAGGTAGGGCATTTGCATTCCATGCAGAAGAATGGTGGTTCGAATCCTGACATCCCATATGGTCCCCCTAGCCTGCCAAGAGCAATTTCTGAGTCTAGAGCCAGAGAACTGCTGGGTGTGACCCAAAAACCTAAAAGAGAGAGAGAGAGAGAGAGAGAGAGAGAGAGAGAGAGAGAGAGAGAGAGAAAAGAAAATACAAGTCTTTGTTAAACTTAACAGAAACAACAAAGTATCATTAGAGTTCCAGAGACACAGGAAGAAAATCCCCAGAAAAAAATCAATAGTCAAGGACATCATTGAAGAGAAATTCCCAGAGCTAAACACTGTATGCAACCAAATCCTGCAAGTCCGAAGAGTACCAGCTAGAAGAGACCCAAAGAAAAGCACCCCATGAGACAACCTAGTCGCAATGATGAATCCCATAGATAGGGATAGAATACTGAAATCAGCAAGATCGAAAAAGGATATTACATTTAAAGGAGCATCCTTAAGGTTTACAGCGGACCTGTCATAAGAAACCCTCAAGGCCAGAAGTCAGTGGTGGGATATAGTGACAAAACTCAATGAAATGAATGCCTCACTGAGAATACTGCATCCAGCCAGACTCACTTTCAGGTTTGAAGGAAGTATATATACATAGCTTTACAGATAAACAACAGCTCAGAAATCTTACAGACTCAAAACCAGCCTTAAAGAAAAACTGAAGGGTATACCTTAAGACAAGACAAACCGGGGAATTTCTCCGCATCCACGTCTGCCCAGTAGGGCCAACTCCTAAGAACTGTGAGTCTTGTTTTTTCTTTGTGTTCCTTTGTCCTTTGCAGTTCTGGATTTCGTGGGAGTGGACCAAACTGGTCCCCAAAAAAGACTCGCTCTCCCAGAAGTTCATCCTAGGGCTGAAACACCCAGGAACATTCCATTAGACTGAAAACCGGCTAGAGCAAGTACTCTGCAAAGCAAGGTCCCCTGATTGTGACGTCAGGCTGGGAATTTCTCCGCATCCACGCCTGCCCAGTAGGGCCAACTCCTAAGAACTGTGAGTCTTGTCTTTTCTTTGTGTTTCTTTGTC
>PVKC010027825.1:0-15711 GCA_004027635.1 Crocidura indochinensis
TTTGTATTTCTTCCTTGTCAAAGTGTCTGTCCATTTCTTCTCCCCATTTTTTGATGGGATTAGATGTTTTTTTCTTGTAAAGTTCTGTCAGCGCCTTGTATATTTTGGAAATTAGCCCCTTATCTGATGGGTATTGGGTGAATAGTTTCTCCCACTCAGTGGGAGGCTCTTGTATCCTGGGTGCTATTTCCTTTGAGGTTCGAGACAACAGAAAAAATTTAAGATGTTTTTTATGAAATCAGTTTAAAGAGATTGCCACTCATCAAATCTGGGAGAGAAAGCAGGATGAAAATTTTTTAATGCAATGCCAACAATATTGAATATTAAAATAATGAGAAAATAATCATTTGTCAATAACCATTGTAGTTACTGTTTTAGAACAGAATCCAGTGGAAGTCAAAATTAACTGGATAGAAATATGAAAGGAGCATATTTAAGTAGTCTAGAATTATCTTCTACAAAATTCAAATTAAAAGTAAAATGTAATTTTACAATGGTGAAACAGTATTAATAACTTAAATTATTAAATTTAATTAAACTTAAAGTATTACTATTAATTTAAATAAAAATGGGGAAATTAATGTAGTATACCTTCTGACATGAAGGTTGTTTTGTCAGATTGCATACTGAAAACAGTATAGAGATTTCTCAAGAAAATTAGAATGTTCCTGCTTTATGATCCAGCCATTCAACTCTTTGGTACAGACACCCAAAACACAAAGATTCAACAAAAAGACATGTGCACACCATTATTCATCTCAGCACTTAGCTCAATAGCTAGGATATGGAAGCAACCCATTTGTCCAGTGTCAGGCAGTAGATTATGAATGTGTGGGTTGTGTATACTATGGAATACTATGTAGCTACAAAGAACAATAAAATCATACAATTCACTGCAACTTGGATGAAAAGAGAGTGATATTATTATAAATTAATGGAACTTTATTTAAGGACTATATATTGTATATATGCTTGAATATATAAGAATTAAATTTTTTAAAAAATTAGATTTTCCAATATGAACTTAGGTCTAAATTAATTAAATTAATTAATTTTTTAGTTAATCAGAAAAGATCAGCCCAGGTAATAAACTGGTGACTTGATTACCACAAGTGTGTGTTTAAAAGTGATCATTTAAAATCTTGCCTAAAAGCAAAAGTTCTTCCTATAAAACAGTAAATAAAAACTATAAGCAGAAGGTCATTTAGAATGTTCTTTGATATTTTGTATTATTTGATATTATTTGATAGTACTGAGGTTAAGGCAACTGCCTAGCTTCAATTATGGTTTAAATCCTGGCATCACATATGGTCTTTCCAGCACACATAGCTTCTGAGCACAGTGCCAGGAGTTGCCCTGGTTATCAAAGGGGTATGACTCTAAACCCTTCCCAAAATTGTTTTAAACTTTGTGTTACACCCACCTTGCCTCACTCCTCTTTAGTTTATACAACATTTTAGTTTATAACATTTTGATTATACTTAATGCTACTAAAATGCATACTTAAAATGACTAAGGTATTGGGGGGATCATTGGTAAAGCACACGTCTGCTTTGTTCAAAAACCTGAATTATATCCCAAATAATGCTGCTCTTTCTCAACACTGCTGAGTCACACAGCAGTGTATGACTGGTCACAAGCTTTGACCCATCGCATATGCAACACCAGGCAGAGCATTGCTCAGAGTGACCCCTATTGAAAATGGTTTAAATAGTAATTGTATATGAATATATATATATTATCATTAAAAGCATGTAAATAATTTACTTTTTAAAACTTTAATGCATTCTCGATTTATTACTTAACAAATTTTCTACAAATTAGTATTTCAGGCATTGCATTGCATGAATAAAATTTCTTCTGACATAAAATGTGTATTTTTATTAATATAAACCCTATCAAGTCAAGTAGCCTTGGTGCAATGGATAATTCCTATTGTTCCTACTTGTAGCCTTAATAAATGGAAAAATCTCTTCATAAACTTTAAACACTATGTCCTTCTTAAAGCTTTGTCTATATTACTTCTAATTCACAAAGTTTGTTTCAGTTGAATTTTTTTCCTAAATTCAGCCTGTGCTACAGTCACATTCTTAAAACAAGGGTAATATGATCACAGTTTGTCCCTATCCAGACCCTAGCCTCTATCATTAGCAGAGTCCCTAGAGGTCGCTGGATCATGTCTTTCTTTTGGAGGCAAAGGTGGGAGCAGATAATGCTTTGTGCACTTTGCTATATGTTTTGGGCACATTTTTTAACAACATGAGGAAAAGGCACAGTCGCAATTATACAAAAACTGTTTCAGGCTATTTCACAGAGAATAAAACTACCACTTTAAAGGTTGGTGTAGCATTCATTGAATATTTGAATATATTGTGTGCATGAAATATTTATATTAGTTACACTAAAATGAGGGCAGTCACAACATACATGTTTTGGCAGAGGGCATTATGAAGTAATCCTCTAACAGAAATAGTCAATCAAAATTGAATCGGCTGGAAGACAAGTAGTATATAATACTGGCTTCAGATTCTAAACCAAAATAATGGTTTAGAGAACTGGCAGATTGTGGCCTGTGGAATATTTGTGAGATCTCATCTGTCATAATTACCATATCCTATACTTAATATATTTCATCGCCATCAATTGAAGTCATACTTTATCTAAAATGACCAGATAATATCACCACTACCAAGATCCTGGACTGCAGCCAGTCTTCTGGCATTTCAGTGATCCTTATTGCAACCTAAAACCACTGTGAACACGATGTTGAAGCAGCTGTTGCAGTTAAGCTGGACAGGGGCATTTGCAGACACAGTAGGAAAAATGCATTGCAAGTTGTACAAGCCAATCTCAAAAAATGACTTAAGAGAGACCTTCTTTTTTTTTTTTTTTTTTGACTAAGACTTTACAGGTATAAGCTAAGACAGACTGATTTAGGAATAGAGTGATCTTTTCCTAATAAAATATTCTTCTTTGGTAAAAGTTGAAATGAATTAATTTAGTCAATTATTCTATCTGACAGTTCTTGTAGACATGATTTTTAACTTTATCTTAAATTTGAGTGTATTTTTAATGAATCATCATAGTTTATTACCTTATTGAAGTAATTATTTTATAGTGGTAGAGCTACTATGTCAATCCCTCCATCAGTGTTTCAAGATCCTTCCATCATTTTCCTTTGGTCTCATCTCTCTGTCTTCCCTCTTTCTCCTCAGTTTCTATTTCTATTGATGATGCCTTAGAATTTGTTTGCATTGAGGATTATCTAATCACTTCTTTTGTTCCTCTGTACTCTTCATATAAATGAGATCATATGATTTTTTTGTCACACCCAGCTATATTCCGGGGTTACTCCTGGCGTTGGACTCAGAAATTGCTCTCCACTGGCTCAGGAAACCATATGGAAAGCTGGAGATTGAACCTGGGCCACCTATATACAAGGCAAGTGCTCTTCTCTCTGTACTATTGCCCCTCCTTATATGACATTTATATTTAATTTTCTGACTCACTTCACTTAGCATGACCCCTTCAAATCCCTTTCAAGCTATAGTGAAATGCAAATTTTCATCTTTCCTCATAAGCAAAATGCATTTCATTATGAATATATCACAATCTCTTTACCCACTCATTTGTTGAGCTCTTGAGTGTTCAAATGAAAATATACATATATTTTTTCAAATTAATTTTTCTCTTGTTTTGAAGGTCCATACCCAGGAACAAAATCATTATTTCATCATGACATTCTATTCTTAACTTTTAGAAGATTCCAAACCATTTTTATAAGGAGTCTGAAATATATAACTGATTATTTTTTTTGGGGCCACACCCGGTGACGCTCAGGGGTTACTCCTGGCTATTCACTCAGAAGTAGCTCCTGGCAGGCACGGGGGACCATATGGGGAACCGGGGGATCGAACCGCGGTCCGTCCTAGGTTAGCGCAGGCACCTTATCTCCAGCGCCACCGCCCGGCCCCCATATAACTGATTATTAAAGAAGGAAAAACTATGATTATAAAGAAATAGAGAAAAACACTTTATTTTACAATTTTATATTTTAAATAATGTGGGGGCCAGAGTGGATAGCACAGTGGTAGATCATTTGCCTTGCACATGACTGACCCCAGCATCCCATATGGTCCTCCCAGCCTGGCAGGAGCTATTTCTGAGCACTGCTGGGTGTAGGCAAAAACCAACCAAACAAACAAATAAGTAAAATATGAAGATTTACAAATAATGTGAAAAATATAAAACAATTATTTAAAAGGTATTGGACCAACTGGATTACTTAACAAAAATACCCCACAAAACGTCTAAAACAATTAATGCAGATGAACTGGGGATATGAGATGGGACAAAAGAATTTTGGTCTGTAGATATTAGCTTCTTTAAAGCTTCAAATTAGCAAGGAAGGAATCATTTGAATAAAAAAAACTTCTAAACATGAGTTATATTAAACATGAATCATGCTGACTTTCTCTTCTTTTTTATTTCATCTTTTTTTTTTTTTTTGGGTCACACCCGGCAGTACTCAGGGGTTACTCCTGGCTCCATGCTCAGAAATTGCTCCTGGCAGGCACGGGGGACCATATGGGGCACCGGGATTCGAACCGATGACCTTTTGCATGAGAGGCAAACGCCTTACCTCCATGCTATCTCCCGGGCCCCTTTATTTCATCTTTTATTAAAAAAATATTTAAATGCAGTGATTACAAGGATGTTCATAATACAGTTTTTTAATTTTTGGGCAACACTAGGTGATGCTCAGAGGTTACTTCTGGCTATGTGCTCAGAAATTGCTCCTGGCTTGACCATATGGGACGCTGGTGGTTGAACAACGGTTCGTCCTAGGTTAGCCATGTGTAAGGCAAATGCCTTAACATTTGCGCCACCACTCCAACCCCTCATAGTACAGTTTTAATTTTTTCAGATATAGTTGTCCATTATTGAATAACAGTTATACAATGTACAATAACCTTGTCCTTGTTAACTAAAATAAATTCTGGCATCATCTAGACTTCCTCACCATTTTTATGTTGTCCTAAAATTTAATCATGTCTTCTTAGAATTGTCTTTGTGCTTTCATTTATCAGAAGATAGACTATGAGCACAAAGAAAAGACTTTCAGCCAGAATGCTACAGTTTGAAGACTGAAAACTTTTATGGAAGTTTTTAAGAATGATGTATGGAAAGAGACACTGAGAGAGAAGCAAACAAATGAGGTAAGAAAATTATAAGTATGCATTGTAAGGGAAATATGCTTTCTTCATAAACTTTAAGAAACACAGGAAGTCCTTAAATTATTTGAAAAATTATCTCTTGGTTACATTCTGTCTCTTGCTGCTCTGAGTTGGACCTCATGAACTGTGACTCTATAAACAGTACATTAGTTTGCACATAATCCTCAATTTAATTGAACAGCTGTAGGATATCACAGTGGTTATGTTGTCTTGTCACTTTAGATAA
Source organism: Crocidura indochinensis (assembly GCA_004027635.1). NCBI lineage: Eukaryota > Metazoa > Chordata > Mammalia > Eulipotyphla > Soricidae > Crocidura > Crocidura indochinensis. Next base: position 5,464 of record PVKC010027825.1, read on the forward strand.
ATGCACAGAATCTTGTTGAATCTTGAGTGAAGAAAGGGCGACTTAATAGTGATTTATATGGTACATAGAAAATGATAGTAAGAAAAAACATATTGCTTGATTTCATTAATTGTCATTGATTTTATCCTGAGTGATAACAGTTTCTTTTCAGCTCTGTGTGGTGAACATAAAAGAGACACAGCTTTAATTGACTAATTTGTGATTTTGGTTATTCTATTATATTTTTTCCCCAATGTAACTTATCTTACATTTGAATTTTCAAAGTCATATCTTCTCCAGTTAGGTAACTACTATTAGAGATTTAGATGAAACTTTTTCATAATTTTATCATTAATCTCAAGCATGCAGCTTCATCTCTCATTTTATACATACATTTTATAACAGCAAAACATACAAATTACTAAACATGAAATCAGTCTCTTTCTCGAATTTTCTCCTTTTTAGTTTCCTTTAACTTTTAAAACTTTTTTCTTTTATATCATACATTATGGTGCCAACAGTTCCACACTCAGGGGTCACTCCTAGTGATCAAGTAGTGCTCAGGGGACATTAAGGGGTTTCAGAACCCAGGAGAGCCACATGTAAAGCTTACTGTACTATCCCTCAGCCATATCGCCCTTTTTATATGACTGTTTTTCTCTGATTCAATATATGCTGTAACTACTTTTAAGTATACTAGAAAGGTGACAATAGGAAATAATAGAAGCACATTATCCTTCAGTGTAAATCAAATAGTTGATGTTATTTGTTCTTGCATTAAATATTTAGAGACCATAATTTGCCAAACTCCTAATGATAGGGATTAGCAGAGAATATTGTCATTTGTCAGATGAGTAGCTGATAAAGAGTTGATATTCAAGTTACACAAATAATTGGTAGAACTTTATAACAATGAAAAGCCAACTTTATGAAATAATGAGATTTGTTCTTTAACCTTTATTTTGTCTTTATGAAAAGGATTCTGTGTTTAAAATATAGTATTTATGTCTAGATGTCTGTTCAAAAATGGGCTTGGATACTGCTACAGTTTAATTTTCACTGAGTAAATTAATAATAGCTCTAGTTAGAGTTAAAGAGTTTAGGTTCCATTGGAAAGATTTATGACCAATTGTGTCTCAAATATATTAGGAATGTCCAGTGCCATAAAATGCTACAAAGTAACCACAGCTCTGAATCAGTGTAGACTGAATTCTGACAGAGAAGCAACTATTAGAAGGAATGCAATCCTTCTGCAATCAAGATTGAGCAGATATTTTCTAGGAACCATTAATAAAGACCTTAGGATTTGACAATTAGTATGCCAGGAGCCTATAGTCAGTCGTATGTCAGGATGCTTCATGGGTAGAAACACCCTGATTTTTTAGACCAAGATTATTTCCTTTCTAATTTTCCCCAATGTTTGCTGTGCCTAAGCAAAAAACAAACAAACAAAATAAAACCTGTTTTCCTCTCTTTTTGAATTTTTATTTCTATCTCTAGACAAGGGTTCCTTCCATTTTCATAGAATCTTGGGACATGAATCACCTTGTTTTACTTTATATTTCTACCTCTTTCTACAAACTGAGAAAAAAAATAAAATAAAAAGAAAAACGATGGGAACCAGGAACCAAGTGATCTCAGGTATATTGGTGAAAAAAAATGTCAGAACTAAATACCCAAGCCAAAGTCTATAACAAAGAATCAGGAGACTCAAACTAACAATCTAAACTTAAAATGAACCTGTCACACTCATAGGCCACGGGGCTAAGGTAGAGGTATGGGATGCACGCTGGAAATGTTGGTGGAGGGAGGTCAACACTGGTGATGGGTATGGCTCTAATTCACTGTCACTGTATGCCTGAAATCCAATTATAAAGGACTTTTAACTCACAATGGCCCCAATAAAAAGTTTTAAAAGAAGAGACAGGAAATTTGTTTAAAAAAATAAAAACAATAGAAGATATGACAGATCAAGTGTTTTCCAGCAGTAATGTCTGGTGTCCTGCAGCCTCCTCATCAACTAAATGACGCTCTCAGAAATATTATGTAAGAATAAAATAAATAGGTGGGGCCCGGGAGATAGCATGGAGGTAAGGCGTTTGCCTTTCATGCAAAAGGTCATCGGTTTGAATCCCAGTGCCCCATATGGTCCCCCGTGCCTGCCAGGAGCAATTTCTGAGCATGGAGCCAGGAGTAACCCCTGAGTACTGCCGGGTGTGACCCAAAAACCAAAAAAAAAAAAAGTATAAAATAAATAGGTATATTATAGTTATAACAGCAAAAGCATTTCATTCAGAAACCTTAGTGTAATAAAATAAAGGAAACCTTGCTTAGAATTAGTCTCACTTTCTCAATAGAAGAGGAAAATGAGAAATTTTAATCTAAAGAACATGGTGAGCGTAGATTGGTAGAAAATTGTTAAAATGGAACACTAAGGGATATAAGGGGGATTCTGGCTAGCCTAACTTAATAGTTAAGGGTCTTAGTGAAGGCAGGACAGGATAATTAGATATCATTTTGGGGATGGTGGAGGGTGAATAACATGATCAGATGCAGATGGTTATTGGAGATAAAAGATGGAAGACTGTGACTAAACAAATTAGAAGAAATTCTGCAAAAATAAACAAGAAAACTAAAAGTTAATTTTTAGCTGTAAAAAAGTGCACTGAGTCTGACTGATTTTCAGTCAATATAAATGGTATGATTTATCTATATATCCACCCTCATTTTTGATCCAAATGTGTGATTTAAATTGGGTCAGTGATCAAGGGTATCACCAGAATTTGGTTTTTCCATTAGTTCTAAACTCAATCTCTGTTAAGTTTTCTTGGAGCATTAGGAAATAAACACACCATATATACTCGAGTATAAGCAGACCTGCATATAAGCCAACCACCCTAATTTTACCCTTAAAACTGGGAAAACAGTGACTCGAGTATAAGCCAAAGTGAAAAATGCAGTAATCACTGGTAAATTTCAAAAATAAAAAATATAGGGCCCGGAGAGATAGCACAGCGGCGTTTGCCTTGCAAGCAGTCGATTCAGGACCAAAGGTGGTTGGTTCAAATCCCGGAGTCCCATATGGTCCCCCGTGCCTGCCAGGAGCTATTTCTGAGCAGACAGCCAGGAGTAACCCCTGAACATGGCCGGGCGTGGCCCAAACACCAAAAAAAAAAAATACCCAAAACAATTACAATAATTGAGGAATCAGTAGCTTAAATGTTTTTCAATATTTATTGCTAAAGAAAAACTGTAAACTAGCAACAGTAACTTTAAAACTTTAAATAAAATGCAGAAAAATGTAGATTAACAGGTAATCAAGCTAATCACAAAGGTTAAAATTCTTCAAAACTGGATTCCTCTTCCTCATCATCTGTATGTCCAAACATAGCTTCAGCTGTATCTGATTTGAGGGTATCAGCACAGACATTGTCATCATCACTGAGTTTGCAGATATCATTATCACTGCAGTCAGTCTCATACAAAATGCAGAATATTGTTTAATAGTTCAGTGGCATACAGTGGCATACAGTTCAGTTTAGCTGCCTACCTCTTCAGTTTAGCCGTGACTTGTAAACTAAGCTGAAGCATCACCTCTCCAGTAGACAGCAGAAGACGACTGGAGACTATGTGTATTTGATTTGGTGCATGCACACCAAATCAAATAACCTGTATGACCCGAGTCTAAGCTGAGTCCAGATTTTTGGCACAAATTCGGCTTATACTTGGGTATATAGGTATTTGTTTTTCCAAATTTTATTTCTAATGTTTATGAATCTCATAATATGCTATAAGAAAACTTTCTTTGTCTTTTTTTTTATTATTTTACACTATTTAACCTGAAATGATAGATATGTGCTGTAAGAAATACTATTGAACCAAGTTTTGCTTTTTGATTAGAGAAGATTAGTTAGCCAAAAGATTTAGTCACCTGTCCACTTTCCTTGACAAGACTCTTGGTTGTGGATTGGCAAGGTGGCTATTTCTGACTAGGTGTTCCCATGCATTGCTAAGGCTTTAAACTGGAAAGTCTCTCATACTTTTAGAATCTTTTTTTTTTTTTTGAGTCACACCCTGCAGTGCTCAGGGTTTATTCCTGGCTCCATACTCAGAAATTGCTCCTGGCAAGCTTGGGGGACCATATCGGACGCCGGGATTCGAACCGATGACCTTCTGCATGAAAGGCAAACGCCTTACCTCCATGCTATCTCTCCAGGTCCATACTTTTAGAATCTTTCTGGAGAGAGAAAAGTTCAATCTTTCTTATCAATCCACATTCCTATATTGTCTAGAATTTTCTAGAATTTGAGAACATGACATTCTACTTAAGTTGGTTGGCTTCTAAGGGCCAAACTGATGCTTGGCATTTGCAAAAGAGGCATCTTCTTTTTACTTCCTGTAGTAAAGAAAAATGTTGAAACTTGCATGGCTCTGTTAAGAGTTGAAGTACTAAGAGACTGAGATATTTCATAGAGTCCACTCACTTAGGTGAGCTAGCTACTCAGGTCTAATTTTCCACTGAATAAGAAACTCTCATTTACATTATTTTTTTTATATTTTTTATTTTATTTTATTTTATTTTTTTTTGGTTTTTGGGTCACACCCGGCAGTGCTCAGGGATTACTCCTGGCTCCATGCTCAGAAATTGCTCCTGGCAGGCACGGGGGACCATATGGCGCACCGGGATTCGAACTGATGACCTTTTGCATGAAAGGCAAACGCCTTACCTCCATGCTATCTCCCGGGCCCCTCATTTACATTATTAACATGATACTGATGTGGTACTTAAGTCTATTCTAATTTCACTATGTGTCAAACCTAAAAGAGTTACACAAAGCATAATATTTTAGTACATTCTGCACTATTTTCTAAAGAATAACTCTCTAAGAACTTGTTTTATTTAACAGTGAAAAGTCTATTAAACAAGATAATAAACATAAACTTAAAAAGTCATAAAATTAGAATTAGCATTGCAGTCAGTTTATTTAAAAAAAATAGAAGCTCTAATGAGTCAGTTCAACATATAAATAAAACTATGTATTAACATACCCTAGATTTGGTCCAGTTACTTTGGAATCAATTTTCTGATAGAAAACTTGATTTATGATCTTTAGCTTGACCATACTCATTTCTAAAGGATTATAAAAGTTTTCATTGAAATGGGGTGATAAATCTGCATGTCTGCAATTGTATTTAACAAAGATCTCTTTTGATTCATAGCTTAAGAACATACTAAACTAAAGATATTTTTACATTCCTAGTTACTACTTTTAATAATAGAATTATGAAAAGTCAGAAAAGTTTTATGTTCTTGGTTCTTGCTTCACACCAGCTATGCTCAAGATTTACTCATGACTCTGCTCAGGGATCACTCCCTGCAGTGCTAAGAGAACATATAATGGAAGGAAACCTAAGGATAATGATGGAGGGAAGTTGACACTGGTAGTAGAGCTGATATTGTGTACCTGAACCTTAATCATGATAGGTTTGTAAATTATAGAGGCCTTGATAAAATTTAATATAAAATTCTAAATATTTGCATAATATTAATAAGAACTCATTGTAATGCTGTAAGGTAATTTATGTTATATTTTATATTTATATTTATATTATTTATATTATTAATGTATTACTATAAATAAATTATATTGCTTAATAAATTAAATTTATATTATTAATATAAATATAGGTTTGATCAACCATTTACAAAATAGTAAATATTTGTATTGTCCATAAGGAAATATTTTGTCATAATAGAAAAGTCAAGAAAAAGAGTCACAGCAGAGTCAATTTATATCAAAAATGAGTCAAGGTGCGCGGGAGATAGCATGGAGGTAAGGCGTTTGCCTTTCATGCAAAAGGTCATTGGTTCGAATCCCGGTGCCCCATATGGTCCCCCGTGCCTGCCAGGAGCAATTTCTGAGCATGGAGCCAGGAGTAACCCCTGAGCACTGCCGGGTGTGACCCAAAAACCAAAAAAAAAAAAAAAAAAGTCAAAATAATCAAAACATTTTTCCATCTTTCTACATTGCATAGTAATTTTCACACTGTCACTTTAAAATTTATTTTAATTATTAGTAAATATTGAATTTTAAATTGTATTTTATATTTGCATTGTATAAAGTTGGATTAATACTGTGTATGTGTCATGTCTATGATTGGCCTAATAGGCAATTGAAATTTTAAAAATAACATAAATAATAAGGTTCTGTTTAGATGCAGGATATCCTCTCAAAAAGATTTAAATGGCCCTTAACATTATGAGTCATGATTTTTCTATGCTAGTCTAGGTAATATAGTTACAATAACTGTTAATTTTCATGGTTTTTGTTTCATTTTATATTTTGGTTTTTGGTTTTGGGGCTAAACTCAGCTGTACTCAGGGGTTACTCCTGGCAGGCTCAGGGGACCACATAGGATGCCTGGGTTTTAATCTAGGATGGTCTATGCAAAATAAATGCCATACTTGCTGTGCTATCGCTCAGGCCCCCACTTTCATGGTTTTGTGATACAAAATTATCTAGAAAGAACAAGGGTCCTTTTTGTTTAAGGCAAGTCCCTTTACCTTTCTATTTTTCTCTCTGGCCCCTATAAAAGCACTTTAAAATAAATTTTACATTGCAAAATATATTTTTGGAGGCACTGGAATAATAATTTTCCTAGCAGGGTTATTGGCTTGTATACAATCAACTGGATTTCTCTCCCTCCCCAGCACTTCATATTCTCCCCCCCAGAGACCACCTGGAGAGATCCCTGTACATAGAGTCAGGAGTAAGCTCTGAATACAACTGAGTGTGGACCCCAATCAATAAAATTTTTAAAAATATATAAGCACCACCATTTGCATAGTTATTCATAGTTCAGGTTCAGGTGTACCATATTCTAACATGAATCCTATCACCAAGGTTGACTTCCTTCACCGTTGCATAAAAAGTATTTTTTCCTTTTGGTTGGTTTGTTTTGGGCTATAACCAACAGTTCTTATGGCTTATTCCTAGATCCATGCTTAGGGATCACTTTTAGTGGAGTTTGAGGACCAAATGGGGCATGAGTGATCAAACCCAGATTGTCTGAAAGCAAAAATTGTAAGATCCATTTTCATGTTTTCTTCTATGGATTAAAGCCCCAACTGGCAATAAATCATATACATTTTGAGCAGAGCAAGTTTTGACAATTCCAGAAGTTCAATGAATATTTAAAAGTTTTTTTTTGTTTTTGTGTTTTGTTTTTTTTTGTTTGTTTTTGGGTCACACCCGGCAGTGCTCAGGGGTTACTCCTGGCTCTATGCTCAGAAATTGCTCCTGGCAGGCACGGGGGACCATATGGGGCACCGGGATTCGAACCGATGACCTTTTGCATGAAAGGCAAACGCCTTACCTCCATGCTATCTCCCGGGCCCCTAAAAGTTTTTAAATGTTTTTAAACTTAAGACTCTACCCTGGAGTTATCTGTGGTTACTCCAAGGAATAATATTTTATAGCAAGTGTTTATGTTTTATATTGTTTTCTCTTGGTAAAGTCAACTTAAGTCATTAAAATTGTCAGGTATGTTTAGTTTAAATATAATTTATAAATGAATTTTCTATTATAAAAAGCATGACACAATGCAGCATGTTCTTTCCAGTTTGAGAATTACTATTTAAACTATTTAATAAAACAGGAAGCATTTTACTCTTTCTGACAAAGGAATAGATTTATTTCACATGTACATCAAATAATGAAAACTGAACAAATGCTAACAGCTGCCAAGTCAACAACTTTCTGCTTATATCCTACAAACCATGCAGTTTTAAGAGGCAAGCATATGGGCTTTATATCATGTTTATGTAGACATTTGTAAATTAAATACTAAAATATGTTCTGTCCCAAACTAGAGCTACAGTTTGTCACTTTTAGGAAATTCATAAAAATTAATAGATTGACTTTTTCCATTTAATATATTCCATTAACTAAAGTATACTTTTATAGTTACTAGAAAATATTTTTCGTTAATAGGTGGTGATATTTACATTTTCTTGAGACATAGTTTACATACAATGTGAAACACTCTTTTTGCTTTGGTAAAAATGAACCACATCAAGGTCTAGCATCTAATTCTCTTTCTTATTCATCTTTTATCATTATCTTCTTTTTTGTTTTGTTTTGTTTTTTGTTTTTTTGGGCCACACCCGGTGACGCTCAGGGGTTACTCCTGGCTATTCGCTCAGAAGTCGCTCCTGGCAGGCATGGGGGACCATATGGGGAACCGGGGGATCGAACCGCGGTCCGTCCTAGGTTAGCGCAGGCACCTTATCTCCAGCGCCACCGCCCGGCCCCCTATCATTATCTTCTTTTCTCAGACTTGGTTCTTAACATACAAACCGCAGCATGAATGTTTCAATTGTTTTGGCACTTTCAATTTCCTATTAATGGAATCAGACATTATGTAAGTGTTTTGAGTCAGATTCTATTTACAGAGAATGATACATTTGAGGTTTATCAACAGTTTTTATAAGTTTATTTTCTTGAATAACTTAGTACCCATGAATAGCACTGCACTTTATTAAGTCATTCACGAGCTGAAGCTCATAGAAGAGGTTCCCAATTGTGTGAAATTACAAAAATCTGATACAAAAATGTGTAAAATGTTTTTGTGTAAATCAGGGGTCTCAAACTCGCGATTTTTGCGATTTTTATTCTTACTAATGCGATTTTTATTGCGAATAATCGGTAAGCGAAATCCCTTATGAGGCCCTGCCTCACCCCGACTTTGCCTCCTGCGGCCACCAGGTAAATTGAGTTTGATACCCCTGGCTGTAAACCGTTTTTATTTGTGAGAGTTAGTGAAGGACTTATAGAGGTGGAACTGTTGGTCAGAACTGGTAACTCTGTTTAACTTATAAAGATTTGTCAACATGCTTTCTAAAGTTATTATATAATTTTGTGTTCCCTTTAGCAATCCATGCACATTACGATTGCTGCATATTTTAACCAATGGATACTGTAGACATTTACATTTTGTTAACCTTTCTAATAAGCAATATTGTATCTGACTGTGCTTCTATTTGTATTTCCATAATGGCAAAATATGGTGATATTTGATCCAGAAGAGAGAACACAGTAGGTAAGGAGTTTGCTTGGCACTTATCCTTCTCTTGTTCTTTCCCTGGCATCCACCGAGCCTGTCAGGAGTAATTATTGAGTGCAGAATCAGGATTAACCCCTGAGCACTATTCGGTGTGTCTCAAACACAAAAGAAAAATAAGGAGGATGATGAGACAGATTTATGAGCTTAACTGTCATTTATGTATCTACTTTTGCCAATACATATCAAACCATATTCATTTAAAAAGTATTTTTATTACCAAGCATTATGATTTCTTAATATATTTAATTTCTTTTTTTTAATTTATGTTTTTACAAATAGTTTCACCAATTTTGAATTTTTCCTGTTAAAAGATCTTTTAAGGAACATAAGTTTTTCAATTTAATTTAAATATATTTTCTTTGCATAGTAATTTGGTGTAGTGCCTAAGAAATGATTGCCTTATCCAAATGTATAAGGTCTTATCTTCCATATCCTTCCTGGTCTTATATATTTTGGTTTTTGGGCCACATCCAGTGACGCTCAGGGGTTACTCCTGACTATGCGCTCAGAAGTCACTCCTGGCAGGCACGGGGGACCATATGGGAACCGGGGGATCAAACCGTGGTCCATCCTAGGCTAGCGCAGGCAAGGCAGCAGGCACCTTACCTCCTGCGCCACCTGCCGGCTCCCATATATTGAGTTTCTTTTTCTCTTCCTCCCTCCCTCCCTCTCTCCTTCCTTCCTTCCCTCCCTCCCTCCTTCCTCCCTTCTGTATTTCCTTTCCTCCCTCCTTCCTCCCTTTCTTCTTTCCTTCCCTCCCACCATTCCTCTCTCCCTTCCTCCCCTTTCTTCCCTCCCTCCTTATTTACCTACTTCCCTCCCTCCTTCCATTCCTCTTTCCCCTCCTCTATCCCTCATTCTTTCCTTCCTTGCCTCCTCTCTCCCCTCCCTCCCTCCTTTCTTCCTTCACTCCCTTCCATCCCTCCTCCTTTTACTCCCTCACTCCTTCCTTTCCTCCCCCATTCTTCCTTTCTTCCCTCCGTCCCTCACTCCTTCCTTCCTCCTTTCCTTCTTTCCTTCCCTCCCTTCCATCTCTCCCTCCTTCTTTCCTTCCTTCCCACCTTCCTTCATTTCTCCCTCTCTCCTTCCTTCCCTCCCTCCCTCCTTCCTTATTTCCCTCCTTCTCTCCCTTTTTCCTTCCCT
>PVKC010027826.1:0-15665 GCA_004027635.1 Crocidura indochinensis
AGGCAGAGCATGGCCGATGGTGGTCTTTATGTTTCTGGGATCCCCAATCACACGGCTCGATCAGTCCCACATGGGTCGGGTGAGACCATCTTACTGAGGGACAGGGGTCCTGGTTCGTAGATCGGCTCAGCAGAGAGGAAAGAAGAGGCAGAGCATGGCCGGTGGTGGTTTTTATGTTTCTAGGATCCCCAATCACACGGCTCGATCAGTCCCACATGGGTCGGGTGAGACCATCTTACCGAGGGACAGGGGTCCCGGTCCATAGATCGGCTCAGCAGAGAGGAAAGAAGAGCCTTTTTTTTTTTTTTTTTACAACATATTTTTCTTAACTCACACAAACTATTTCTGTTTAAACTAGAAATGCCCTTATCTAGTTTCTCAACCTCAACAATGAATACAAATGAATCTCACTTATACATTTCACCAAATTTAATACATTTATCAAGGGTGGTGTGTGTGTGTGTGTGTGTGTGTGTGGTGGGTGGGGTGGTGGCTGGCTGGAGCTCTCTTTCTCCTCCTGGAAAGACAGAGCTAATTTCTTGTTTCCTTTACCGGTGAACATATTTATGACGGCTGCCCAGACATTCACCTCTGCTTCTCAAATCCTTGAGAAATCCTCTTCCTTTGAGAAAATCAGGGCCCGTGGTTTGCTTGTAATAGAAGCAGAAAAAAGGAGATAAGATATTGTTCCTTTCATAGCTTCTCATAGACTGTCTTCTGTACTGAGACCTCCAGTTGGCAGTCAGCAAGAATGGCTGTCCAACAGGCCAGAAGGAACTGAATCTGATCAATACACCGTTTGCACTTAGAAACAGATCTTTTGCCAGCTGATCTCTGGGTGAAATTACAGTTCTGGCAGGATCACTGCAGTTTTCAGGTGAGACTGAATCAAGAGGGTCCTATAAATATGTGCCCAGACTTCTGAACCATTAAAAACCAAGAGAAAATGTGAATGTGTTATTGTAACACATTCATATTAAACGAGTGGTGATATGGTTCTATAAGGACGAATACCTCTTTTTTCTGTTGTATGCTTCTGTTCCTAATTGTAGAAGGACCTTTGCAGATGTTTCTTTGGTCTCCCCTAAAACCACAGGACTTTCTTGTAGGATTCATTTGAGGAAATTCAACTTAGTAGTTTTCAGTTTGAAGAGAAATATCTCAGCTTTATAGCTGTACTTGCCAAAGACAGCCCTTACCCAAGATAGGGGCAGAGATAATTAACTACTGCTACCGGTCTCCTGGAGTAGTTATTAAACAGTTTGCTTAATATTCTGTACAAATCCCTCCTCAGGTGATCCTATTGACTTCCACAGGTCTCCAGGGGCCTCTGACCTTATCCTGACAAGAGACTTTTCACCTCCTGGTTCCTAAGAAAAGATAGCCTGACTCCACAGATGGATATTGGTGCCACATTCAGTTGTCCTTGGAGTTTGTTTAACTCTTTTCCTGGACTGGGAGATCATACATGTAGTAGTTAAGGGACATGGCGAACATGTGCACGATTTATATTGGATCCCTGAAGTTACACAGTGGCCCTGAGCACTGCTGGAATGGCACGACTGATTTCAACGCTGTAGGACTCAAGTAGCACCACATCCTCAGGCTTATTCCTGGAATACCTGATCCAGTTGGTCGATAATAGCTGGGGGTGCCCAGGCTTCTGGGTACCCCTTGGGAGAGCACCTCTTCCCAATCTCCTAGTTTCTGTTACACAGTATCATCTGAATCCATGAGAACATCTTTTTTTGTTTGTTTGTTTTTTTGTTTTTGGGCCACACCCAAAAACACATTCAGGGGTCACTTCTAGCTTTGTGCTCAGAACCCGCTCCTGGCAGACATGGTAGACATATGGGATGCCAGGATTCGAACCACCGTCTGTCCTAGATCAGCTTCGTGCAAGGCAACTGCCCTACAGCTGTGCTATCTCTCCAGTCCCTCCTGGGAACATTTTGTTAGAAAGAAGAAAAAACAGCTTGAGCCTGTCTCCAAAGTGCCCTTAAATGTCTATCCTCAAGTGGGGCTTTTCTCCTGTTTGCCTGGATGAAAGCTGGTCTCAGTGTGGGGTATCTTTTAGATCCTCTAAATAAAAATGATTTCACTTATGAATATACCTGTTGAAAAAGGTGTAGACTCATAGCTTCCATTCTACTCTGGAAATATGAGAGAGGAGTTATCCTGTACACACTTGCTCATGTTTGAGCTGACAACTAACTGGCAACTTAACAGGACTACTTCAACAGCATGTCCTGGCCCTTTCTGGATGTCAGCACTGGGATTTCAGGCTCATCCCTGAACTACCTGGTTATCTTCCATAGTACTGGTGGCAGATATATGATTCTCAAGGAAATTGTGCTTAAAGCAATGTCACAATCTCTGTACTTCTTTTTGTATAAGAACTGTTTTCATGTATGTATCGTTGTATTTATGATATTAATTCAGATTCTGAGAAGCTACTTCCATTGAGATATGAGACAGAGAGTGAGTTAGAGAGAGAGAGAGAGAGAGAGAGACCTAAGCAGCAGCATGGATGTTATAAGGTCAGGTCTGGCAGCACATATTTATAGCATAGATGTGAACTGTCTTGCCTTCCTGGAGTTCAGAAAGAGTCTAAAAGAAGATAAGACAAGTCTGCCAAACAGAATGATCCTAAATTTAAAGCAACTGTGTCTAAGCTTAGTGAGAGAATTAAAAAAAAGTGGGGCGGGTTCCCATACCACTAGCTAGAAAAATATAAAAGAGTACAATCACTCCACTGGAATTTCATCTGAAGACCCCTCCCATGACTACTGGAAATCTTGAGAGGGTTCTGCTTGCTTTTTCCTAATTTTTAGTAAAAACTTGGAGTTCAGAAGCTTCTATTTTAATTCTTTATTTCTTTAGGGCCACACATGGCAGTGCAGAGTGGTTACTCCTGGCTGTACATTCAGAAACAACACCTGGTTATCCTCTGAGGACCATATGGAGTGCAGGAGATCAAATCTGGATTGGCTGTATACAACATTAAGTGTCCTATCTGTTGTATTCTAGCTCTGGTCCGCTTGACTTCTACTTTGTTTTCTCTCCATTATCTTTAGAAAAAGATAACAAGAATCTGTCCATAGTAACCCCAGATCTGTGCTTGAAAGTTGGTCCTAGTGGTTACTAAGGGGACCTAGGATCAATTAGGATCTCCTACATGCAAATCAGGTGCTCTGGCCAGATGAACTCCAGTCTCTGAATGAGTTCTTAATTAAATGAATTGTTGAGGTTGAGTTGGATTTTAGAAGGTTCTGACAAATTGACGCCAAAATAGTCATTATAATTTTAAGTTTTCCTGTAGGAAACGTATAAACCTTTTCAACCTTTGTAATACTTTGTAAAATTCTAAATTTTTGCTCAATTGTAGATGGAAATATAATCTGTTGTAATTTTTAGTTCCTTCTATTATGGACATTTTACAATAATACTTGGGGGGCCCTGGAGCTACTTCTGGTGAATCTCAGCGAACTGGGCTGGACAGTTCAATAGAAGGGCCCAAGAATACAGGGGTGTTCAGGCCCTGGAGTGATAAGGACCACCAAAGTCACATTTAAAGGTGATTGGAGGGCTCCAGGAATATACCTTGTGATGTCTGGGAGATTAAGTGGTATCAGGAATTAAACCAGAGTTGGGTGCTTGTCTTGAATGTGCCTTAACCCTTGCCCTACCTTGTTGATTCAACTATAAAAAGTATGTACTCGCAAATATTTTTATGAGTTGTCTGTTCATATTTGGGGGAGGTAGGGGATCGGACATGACTGTGCTCAGGGTTTACTCCTGATTTGGTGCTCACAGGTCATTCGTGGTGGCGCTTATGAGACCATATGTTGTGTCAGAGAGAAAAAGCTTGGGTCAACAGCATACAACACAAGTGCTGTGCTGGCGGGACTCTCTCTCTATCCCCACTATAGATATTTGTCCATTATAAAGAGTAGTTTTAATGACTTACAGTGATTTGGTTTTTATGTTGATCCTTTGTTTTAGTTTTGTCATTTTGTATCTCTTATTGTACTTTTCTTCTAGGAAGATTCTAGGATTTTATATTGTGAAGTTTGTATATCTTCCTAGTTGTGGGTATCTTAGAACATTTTCTACTTTATGATTATTCTGGCATACACTATCAATATGCTTATACTTTGTTTCTTGTTGAGCCTTAAATCCCAAATGAATTAATTTTAGTAAGTGGTATGGTGAAATTGTACTGTTTTGTTGTTGCTGTTGTTGTTGTTTTTTGGGCCAAACCCAGTGATGCTCAGAAATCACTCCTGACTTGGGGGACCATATGGGACACTGAGGGATCGAACCACTGTCCATCCTAGGCTAGTGCATCTGTCTTAGATGCCTTACCACTTGTGCCACTGCTCTGGCCCCAAGTAGTGTTTTCAGTTAGTACCTAATTATCTTTTTTTTTTTTTTTTGGTTTTTGGTTTTTGGGTCACACCTGGCAGTGCTCAGGGGTTACTCCTGGCTCCATGCTCAGAAATTGCTCCTGGCAGGCACGGGGGACCATATGGGGCACCGGGATTCGAACCGATGACCTTTTGCATGAAAGGCAAACACCTTACCTCCATGCTATCTCCGGGCCCCAGTACCTAATTATCTTAATCTCATGTGTTTACCTAGCCTTCCCATTTGAGTTTGAATGGTTTATCACAGTAAATCTCAATACCTATGAGCCTCTTTCTCAACTCCAGTTCACATTCCCTCACATTTTCCTGCCACTGGTCCCTAGGCCCTCTTCTTTCCAACTGTGCGATCTTACCTTTATTTTTATCCCCAAGACTCTTATTTTATCCTCAAGACTTGGGCACAAACTTCTAGCCTTTGAGCACAGCTTTGAGACTGGGATGGGGATGTCAACACTGCAATGGTAGAATTTCAACCTTGCAACGTCTCCCTTTCTTCTTCCTCTTCTTGGGTCTCTATTTCTGGTTCTATATGATCCCCTGAGCATCATGGGGAGTGACCCAGAAGCACAGTCAGGAGTGCCCAGCTAGGTTAACCAGTCTTCACCCTAAACAAAGATGGCTTCCTCTTTAACATGTCGAAGACCCACTAAGTGGGAAGAGTTTATAGATAGATCCTTGGTCTTTACTCCTCTTCCCTACCTATGGGGGTGACCTTAATTTCCCAATAAATACTACAGTCTTGGCCAGCCTCCTCCTCTTGCTCCACAAGGTGGAAAGGTCCCCCAACACATGCTTCATTTCTCTTCAGCCTGGTTTGGATTATTCACTTCCCCGGGGTGAGATTATTGTGTGAGGAAACATCACAGTGTCCCAAGCATAAGCACCAAGACCCAAATACAGGCACTGAAGCTCTACTGAGTATGCCCACTCCCCCAAATAAGAGTCTGCCCAGCAGTTCTGGGGTGGGAGCTATAGAGGCCACTCCCAAATGATGCTTGGCCTTGTGGAACAGTGTTCAGAGGCCACCTGGGACAATACCAGGGCCATGAAGTGCCACGGATTGAATTCAGGGCCTCACATATAGTAGACATGTACTCTCCCACTTGGCTCTCTCCTCAGACTCCCAGTCCTTAGGACAAATCTTAGTGTGTATCTAGAGATATGGTAGGTTTTTAAGTACATAGGAAAATTATACACACACAATTTATAAAACATTAATATCCCCACAAATATCTAACAGTAGTTTGTGTCTGTTACAGCCTCAACAAGCAGATATTGGTAGCCATCAGACTTTCAAAATGGTAATAAATGCAAATAACTTTTAAATATTTAATATTAATATTTAATATATAATTAAAAATTAATTACATATTGGCTGCTCCTGGTGGTGCTCAGTGCTTCCTCCTGACTCTCTGCTTATTAAGGGCTTCCTCTTAGTGGTCTTGAGGGATCATATGTAGTGCCAGGATCAGGTGAAACCTGGTCAGGTGCATGCAAGGCAAGCCCTACTTACTATACACTCTTTCCTGCCCCTAATTTTTATGTCTAGTACCTGCAATACCTGTAATATGATAACACACAACTTCTGTCAGCAACACAAATCACAGGCCATGGATAAATACCTATAGACACTTATTTCCCATACTCATAATAGAAGCAACTGTTAATTTTTAGGTATACTTAGCAAAGATAAAAATGTATTTCCCCCTCCAAGTACAAGGATCCCTGATTTCTACCTACTTTGTTCATGTTAAACACCCCTATCCTAGGTCCTCCTAGGTGGAAAAGGAAAGAAGGAAAGATGTATTTGACAGGTTCTGCGCTTCTCTTCCTCCACCCTATCCCTACCCCTTCCCGTGAAAGCCACCTTTGTTAGGGAAGTCCAGGCCAACTTTGAATTTCTCATCTAGCCACTGGCTTTTATCTAAATCAGGAGTCCTAAGAGAGAGAATGGAGAGATCCAGCTTCCTCAATAGATTGTGGGGGAAGAAATGAGCAAAAGAATAATCCACTCCCAAGACCGTCCATCCCCAGGTCCCCAAAATGTGTCCCTGTAACTCAGGTGACTTATTTGGTTATGTATTAAAGAGTTGAGTTTCAACAGAGGAAGGATGCCCAGTTCCAGATGAAGTTGCTTCTCTCCAGACAGGACACAAAAGGGTTTCCAGGAAGGAGGCAAAATTCCCACCCTATCCTGATGGTGTGATGCAAGAAATGGACTGGCCTGGGCCAGAGAGGTTTGGGGCAAAGTGCAATGGCTGCCAGAGATGCATTACTCTCCCTGCAGATGTATTTTTCTCATCATAGCCTTGGACTTCAGAATCAGATGGATAGCATGTGCCAGCTGTAGGTAGACACTCGGGAGAGCGCTTCGGCTCAGGCCTACTTGGGAGTCTCACCCCACTGACATGTTTGGGGAGGGGGGATGGCCCTGGAACAATCTAGACCCAGCACCCTAATGAAAGGGACTTTAAGCCTTCTGGGAGATCCTCCAAGGCTGTTTGCAGCCCTTAGATCCCTGTTCACTGGGCTGGGCAGAGGACTGGTCTCATGTTCACAGATGCTCAGATTGTCTTTGTCCCTGGGGTTGGAGACTGGCCTCATTGCACCTCTGCTCCTGGGATCCCGCCCCATATCCTCTGTTTCAGACCCAGTAGCAGCGTCGGGACTCAGATGGGCCAGCACTCACCCCATGTATATCTCAATAATCCAGCTCCATAAATGTATTGGCTGGACAACTCGAACCAGCCTGACCCGCTTGTCCTCACTCCCTGTCCTAAGCTGCCCCCTGCAGGCTCGATGGGTTTCTGCTAGGAGGCGCTCACAAGGCCCAACATTCCTGCTACAGGAAACAGATAGGACAGAAGAGTATATGTGGGTCAACCAAGGAGGATCTGGGTTGCCCCAGGAGCCAGTTTTCAGACACACTTTTCAGGGGAGGTGGGTGGGAGACCCCCAAAGTCTCACTGGAACTACCTGAGCATCGCTTTCTTGGGCGGGTGCATTGAGGGCTTGGATCAGAGATGTGAACTACTTTGAACGTTTTGGCCCAAGTGCACCACAGAGGCATGTCCACTTAGGACATGAACGCCTAAACCGACTGTGAAAATTGCATTTTCCCAATAGTACAATATAACAGCTTGTCTTCTTTTACCACTGTCTACTACTCCCAGACTGTCCTGGTTTCTGCTGTCAGTGACCACTGGTTTGTCATCTTTTGATGAGTCCATTCACTGATTTTGTATTATTATATTACACATACTGGTGAAATTATCTGTCCCTTGTCTTTGCTTTTTCTAATTCATTTCTCAAACCTTATTCCAGCTCTTTTCAATTTGCTGCAATGGCAATATTTTTATTTTAAGACATTATTTCATTAAATCGGGGCCGGGAGATAGCATGGAAGGCATTTGCCTTTCATGCAAAAGGTCATCGGTTCGAATCCCGGTGCCCCATATGGTCCCCCGTGCCTGCCAGGAGCAATTTCTGAGCATGGAGCCAGGAGTAACCCCTGAGCACTGCCGGATGTGACCCAAAAACCACACACACACACACACACACACACACACACACACACACACACACACAAATAATAAATAAATAAATGTACCAGAAGCTTACCAGTCATCTTAATTAAAGGACACTTAATTTTTTCTGATACCTCAAAGTGGGGGTGTTGGATCAAACATCAGTTTTATTTTTAGCTTCCTTTTTATTTGTTTTTAGAGATCCTCTCAGTGTGGTACTAGAAGGGTCTTTCTAGTCATGTTAGGCCTCAAACCTGAGCAAACCCTCCTGAATTCTCTCTTTAGTTCTTGTCTTTACTTTCTAGAGGAAAGTAGGACTTTCCAGAATGGTTGTAAGATGTACATTTTCACCAACAGTGAAAGAGAATGCATTTTTTTTTGTCCATTTAAAACACTTGTTAAGTTGCTCTGAATTCTCTCTCTCTCTCTCTTTTTTTTTTTTTTTTTTTTTTTTTTTGGTTTTTGGGTCACACCCGGCAGTGCTCAGGGGTTACTCCTGGCTCCATGCTCAGAAATTGCTCCTGGCAGGCACAGGGGACCATATGGGGCACTGGGATTCGAACCAATGACCTTCTGCATGAAAGGCAAACGCCTTACCTCCATGCTATCTCCCGGGCCCCTGCTCTGAATTCTCATAGGTGTGAGGTATAATCTCATTATTATCTTAATTTGCATTTCCTTTTTTAATTTGCATTTTCTTGATCATCAGTGATAATGACCTTTTTTTTTTCAAGTTTATCAGTCATCTGTATGCTCTCTTAAAAGATGTATTTCTTCTGCTCAGTTTTTGATTGGATTTGTTTGCAAAGTTGGTTAAGTTCTCATATGCCTTGAATACTAAACTTTTGTTAGATGTATGTGTGCAAGTCTTCAGAAAACTGCCTGTTGATTGTATTTTCATATGTTATGTAAGAATTTTTCAATTGAATGTAGTCCTGATTGTTAGGGTTTTTTGGTTTTGTTTTGTTTTGATTTGGTTTTGGTTTTTGGGTCACACCCAGCAGTGCTCATGGGGTTACTCCTGTCTCTATGCTCAGAAATTGCTCCAGGCAGGCTCAAGGAGCCATATGATATGCTGGGTTTTGAGCCACTGTCCTTTTGCATGCAAGGCAAGTGCCCCACCTCCATGCTATCTCTCTGTAGAGAAAGCAAACTGACCAAAACTCCAGGTATGACATCACCCAGACCTCTTTGAGGAGAGTACTGGCACCCTCCCTCCACTTTCTTGTACTTCTGGAAACACTGGCAGCTGAAATCGTGCCCCATAAAAGCCACAATATCAGTCACAGAGTTTGGAATTCCTGGACCTCAAAGCTGCATATGTAGCCATATGACAACTCCAAATTTTTTCAATACTGTTATCCCAGTAGGAACACACCATTTTGAATGTCAACATGGATTCAAAGCTATCTAATGTTCAGGAAAAAAAAAAAAAGCACAACAGAAAATCAACTGCAACAAATTGCTGAGTAAATCTTCTAATGATAACTTAATAACCTTATTGGAAAATTCATTAAATTTCACAAAAGTTTTTTGCTGTACTTTTGCTTTATTTTGTTTTGGACCACACTCAGTGGGTTACTCCTGGCTTTACACTCAGAAATCACCCCTGGCAAGCTTGGAGGACCATATGGGATGTCAGGGATGAAACCTGGGTCAGCTGTGTGCAAGGCAAATGCCCTACCTTCTGTGCTATCACTCTTGCCCCTATTGCTGTGCTTCTAAAAAAAAAAAAACAACAACTGATTACCACCTACTTATACACAAGAAATAAAAAATATATTATTTCATGCTTGCGAATGGGTGGGAATCTAGTGACAATGGTGGAAAAAATTTTATATCGGTGGTGGGATTGGT
This sequence comes from Crocidura indochinensis, assembly GCA_004027635.1. Taxonomy (NCBI): domain Eukaryota; kingdom Metazoa; phylum Chordata; class Mammalia; order Eulipotyphla; family Soricidae; genus Crocidura; species Crocidura indochinensis. The sequence continues at coordinate 9,815 of PVKC010027826.1, forward strand.
TTTAGAACAAATGTATTATGAGCAATTATGTAATAAATGGTTTTAAAATAAAGTAAGTTATTAACACTAGAATTTTTATTGGGACTGTATTAAATATACGTGTTGTTTCTGTAGAGTGAACTTTTCATTGTAAATCAAATTTTATTTCTTTTTTATTGATTCTAGTTTAGGCAGCATGGTTATAATAGCACTAATGTTTATGATTTTAATGTACAAACTTCTTGTCCTACAAGGTGCTTAACATTCTCCACTACTATCTGTATATCACGTCTAGTTCACTTCTTCCTCCTTCACCCCACTGCTTCGCCCTACTCCACAAAACTGGTGTGCTCAGTTTTGTAAACGAAGAGCAAGGGTTTATCATAATTTGCTACTATACATTCCCTTTTTATTGCTTCTCTGTATACCACAGAAGAATGAGATTATTTACCTGCTGTTTGTTGTCCTTCCAGCTATTTTTCCTCTCCAGTTCCATCCATGTTAGTGGACACTTTAACTAATTAATCCTTACCATCCGTGGATACAGATGTCTTTCCAGATATCAGTGTTTGGTTCTGTATCTCCCGTGGCAAATTATCTGCAGGACTCAGATCAGGTCTTATTGATCTCATAAATAATGTGCCAAGCAATAGCCTTGGAATTTCATTGATGTCATTTATGATTCAAGCTGCTAACAAGCTCTATGAGGTAGGCACACCCATTTTACAGAAGAGGGAGAGGGTGAATAATGGGGGTCTGGAAGATTGTGACAAATGGTCTTTCGAAGCTTGAACCCCTATGGGACATGTGGGGCTGATGAGATCTGCCTGCTGGCCTGGCTTGTGCCAATCTCAGGTGACCTTCATTTCTCAGTCTTTCTGAAATAAAATTTCTGAAATTTTATTTATTTCTGAAATAAAATTTGATTTACAATGAAAAGTTCACTCTACAGGGCAACTCAACTCTGGGCTAAAACAGTTTTTCTAGTCCTGGCAAGTTTCTGACTTCTAATATTTCAGCCCTATCCTCACCCTCTCTGAAGTCCCAGAGGACCCATGGGTTCATACAACCTTCCCCTTTTCCTTTCTAGAAATTAACTTCTTTGGTTAACTTTTGCCTTTGATAGACTCTCACTTTTCGCCTTTTTTGGTAAGAGAACTTTTTTGCTTGTCTCTTCTGTGTTACTGGCCAAGACAGACAATTTTCTAAGGTTAGGAATTTGTTTTTCTCACTTTTGTTTAGAAGGTGCTCAAGTGCTTACTCCTGGCTCTGTGTTCAGGGATATTTTTCAAATGGCCTTGGGGAACCCTCCTAAAGTCAAAAATTTGATATAGGAAAACATAGGAAGTCTGAAAACCATGTAATTTGAGGCCCAAATGTTGTTAGTGTTATGGGTAAATTCAATGAAGATTATTGTCTCAAGGGGCAGCCTTGTCTTGAGCCAGTGTTATCTGTAAGCTTAATCAGAGAGACTACAGCTGTTGTGTGGGGCCACAATTAGAACAACTGATCAGTTAAAGGCCATCTTACACAAGAAGTAGTTTCAGCAGTCAGAGGTTAACTCAAAGCTTCCTCTTAAACTTTCATAGAAGAGAGGACTGGAAGCCAGAGTCCACACAGGTGGACTTTTAACTTTCGTTCCAGTTTTACTTGTGCTCTGTCACCAAAGAGACTGGGAGGGGGTTGACCCATTCAAGAGGAGTGGACAGAAATTGTGCCATAAGTGAGAGCTGTGTAGCAAAGAGGAAATGCCTATCACCCTTGACTCCAGAGCTTAGAAGGAGAAGGACAAGAGAAGGCTAGAAACCAAGGTGGAAAGAAAGAAGACGAAAAAGGGAAGTAATGGAAGGACAGGAGTCAGGGCTTTGGTTATATCAGTGATGTGGGAGAGTGATGTAGTTATAAAACCAAAGCACAGACTCAACAACATGAAAACATGAGATAAGATATACTCATAGAACTTTATAATGTGCCTGTCAAGGTAACATGGTAGGGAGTGGGGATAGGGGTAAGGGCGTGATAGGGTATGGGAACACTGGTGGTGGAATTGATGTTGATATTATATGCCTATGATTCAACTATCAATAACTTTGTAAATCATAGTGCTTTAACTAAATAAAAACGTTTAAGTGAAAGTTATGGGCCAGAGGGATAGTATAGCAGGTAGTGTGCTTGCCTTGTATGTTGCCAACCCGGGTTCAATCTCTGATATCCCATATGGTCTGGTCACCCGAGCACTATCTGGAGTAAGACCTGAGCACCTCTGGATGTGGCTCAAAAACAAAACAAAGCAAAAAGTAGAAGGGGCCAGAGTGGTGGCACAAGTGGTAGAGCATTTGCCTTGCATGTGCTAACCTGGGATGGACTGTGGTTTGATCCCCCAGCATCCCATATGGTTCCCCAAGCCAGGGGTGATTTCTGAGTGCAGAGCCAGGAGTAACCCTTGAGTGTTACCAGATGTGACTCAAAAAAAAAAAAAAAACCAAAAACAAAACAAAATAAAACAAACAAACAAAAAAAAGTAGAAGTATTTTGTAGATGTGAGAGCACATAGCATTACCATGAACTTTCTTATCAGCCAATGATACTGGGCAATGCCTATTGCTGCCAACCCAATGTTCCTTGCTCTCACTGAATGCACCTAATTTCAAATACTTGGAATAAGTAGAAAAGTAAGGATAAATCTGGAGAATATAGGGTCAGATAAATAGTATAGCAGGTAGGGTGCTTGCTTTGCCTCCAGTTGACCAAGATTTGATTCCCAGCACCATAGAGTCTCTTGAACTCCTTTGGGAGTGATTTCTGAGCACAGAGTAGTAAACACTGAACATCACTGAGTATGCTCCCCTCTAAAAACTGGGGAGCATAGCCTTTTATTTAGAAGGAAACCAGGAGAGCACAAACCTCAGTGTCAATGGTTTCCTCCCAGTTTTGATGTGCAAATGTGCCATGGAACTGCCCATAGTCCTAGTCTGGCCCTGGAGGGGCTTTGAGGCTGTGGCTATTCCTGGCGAGGGTCCCACCTCCTGTCTCCCAGTGGGTCCAGAACAAGAAACAAGGGCTGCATTTGGATATGCCGAAACAGGCTTTTATTTGGGAGCACATAAACTAGAGTGCGCGAGTCCTGAAAAATCATGGCGTGAGGGAAGAGAGACAATAAATAGAAGAGGACAGGAAACATATTATTTTCAACACAGCACGATGCACCATTTGTCTCAGCTGCTTGATTTATACTCATCCTCAGGACTTCAGAAGCTGAAGTTCGAGGTATGCGACAAACTGGAGCCTTGAAAGAGTTATTTTCTGACTCAAAGGGATTGTCGCTTGTGAAAAACCTTGTCTGGCGTCTGGCTTGGTGTCTAATGGACCATCTGAAGGAAGATAAGAATCCAGGTCAGGCTGGTCAAGGCTTCCAAGTACTCAGGTCAATCATTAGGTGGTCTCAAATGTGCACCCCATGTGCACGTGAAGGCACCCCAGAATGGTGGGGGATCATTCTGCCCAGTACTTGCCACACTCAATCCTTTGCATGGAACACCCCCATATTTCCAATTGGGAGCTCAAGATCTCAGACCATCCTTACCCCCAGCATCCGTTTGATGCCCTCCAGGCGAGATAGAACCCTTGGGGCCTCCTGTGGACACAACATCTGTAGCTCCCCGGGTCTCAAGTGAAGTAGCTGATGGCCATTCATGTGCCCAAGAGTTCTCACAGTGCTGAGAAGAGAGGATGGAAGCCATCAGGACTGGCGCTAGGTCTGGGGCAGGACCATAGGGCTTGGAGGCTGGGCTTCCAGGAGAAGTCTTTTTTTGGTTTTTGGCTTTTGGTTTTGGGGTCACACCCTGCAGCAGCACTCAGGCATCACTCCTGACAGGCTCAGGGGACCATTTGGGATGCCTGGATTCAAATTAGGGTCCGTCCTGTATTGGCGGCATGCAAGGCAAATGCCTTATTGCTGTGCTATCACTCTGGCCCCTTCCAGGAGAATTTGTGGATTGGAGTAGCTAATTGTGGAGGAATAAGTGATCTTTCAACTTGAAACCTTTGTAGAACCCATCTATTTGAAGGGAGGAGACAGAGAAGGGGGAGCAGTCTAGTGTGGATGAGGTCACTGTCAAGGATGTTTGCCTTGTCTGCCCATAACAAGGACTCTCCACTCGGGACACTCCCCCTCTAGGCAGCACCCCATGGACTGTGGACGTCATCAGGTGAATTCTGGGAGCTCTCTGGTCTCCTGGGTTACTATCAGGGCCTTTGCGAAGATTTCCTGACACACCCCTGGGGTTGCACTCACTTGGGGGAGAAGTGCTCGGCCTCCAGCCAGCTTGTGACCTCCTCAGGCTTAGAACTGAGTCGCAGTGTTGGCGTCTAGAAGCAAGGGGAACTGGAGGTGAGGGACAGGTCCACCTCAGAGTCCCCTAATGTCCCCCTCTAAGCTCTCCATCTGGACTTCCAGTAAATCCCTCATCTCCTAGGGCCTGTGAGGCTCCTCTGCTAAACCCCACTATGAGTTCTCTTGTGTCCTAGCCCAATACAGTGCAGAGTCCCTGCAACCAGTGAACTCTTTCACTTAGGCTTCTGTCCTCTTGAGAAATACCCAGGGTGGGGACTGGCTCTGCCTCCTGGGCTCGCCTGACTCCAGGGGTTCCAGGATGTTGCTGGGAATGTAACCCTTCCATCCCTTCACGTTCTTCACCAGCCACCATTTCTTGCTCTTGTCCAGAACCTGTGGAGAGACCCCACATCCGTCACTCCCGGGACCCCTATTCCTCCGATCCATCAGCCCTTGCCTCTTTTCCCAGCCTCACTTACCTCAAGCACCTCTCCCTGGACTACAGAAAGTTCTTGCGGGTTCCTTGCCTCGAACTCATAGAGAACTTGCATTCTCTCAGTTGGCTTGCCTAGCCCATTGGGGCCATTGTTGTAGGGTTCCTCTTGATAAAAGCGTGAGCTGCTTCCTAACCTAGGGCTTCCCACCCCGGGCCCAAGGTAGAATCAGGTTGACTGAGGAGCCAGGGCCTCTGAGATGAGGCTCCTGGCTCAGCACCCCTGTTCCCAGATAACTGGGTGACTTCTGCCTGCAGTGTGTTTGGGGTTTTGACAGAGAATAGGGGCAGGTCTATGCCAGGTGGGGCTGGAGGTGCTGCAGACAGGTGGGGTAAAATGATACATGGCAGCGGTGGCCTTTATGATAGCTGAGCCCTGCCCAGTGTTTTATACCAAATTAAAAGAGGGCGCTGGCATGGGCAAGGGAAAAATTGCTTGTTCACCCCACTTAGGGATGAGCTGGGATGTGGGTCAGGCTACAAGAGAGCCTGGAGGAAGGGGTCTGAGAAGTAGAAGTGACAAACCTCCAGAGTCAGCCAGTCTTCCCCAATCCCTCCCCAAGGACTTATGATTTTGACTAAGACCTACCGAGAAGCAATTGGGCCCTGGTTTTCTGGGTATGCCTGTGAGAACAGAATAGGAAGGAATTATGGTGGAGCAGGAGTCAGACCATAGTCCCTGCTAGATCCACAGTCTAGGAATAGGAGCAAAGGAACCCATCCACCATGGCTTATCTGAACAGGAGGCAACTAGCAGGAGACCTAGGCATTGATGAGGGTTTTGGGCTCATTCCCACCACTACCTGGTTGAAGGGCCTTGAACCCTGCAGGTCACTGGAGAAGAAGGGTTCAGAAGGCAGGGCCTCATTGCCTTTCCAGTTGTCCCTGAGGAGAGACCAAAATGGAGTCCACCTTGTGCCAGGCCTTGGGCACTGTGGAGATGGAGGAGGTGACAGGGTTGGCTCTCCCTCTGGTTATGGAAAACTTGGCGGTTTGTGCACACAGACGATAGGCTTGTGAACCCACAAGGAAGCAAACAGTGCAGC
>PVKC010027827.1:0-15631 GCA_004027635.1 Crocidura indochinensis
CTAAGAGCAAATTATCCTACCTCACCAGCTAACGATAAGACAAAACCAGAAGACTTGTTACCCTTTGGTCTATCCATATGCCAAGATCGTGATTTACAGATGACTGATTGACAGAACCATGGCCAGACTGTATGTATACTGGGACCAATAAAAAAAACCCTAGTCTAGGGCGTGAACTACGACCTACATAACAACTATGATCCCCTAGTCCCAGAGGTCTGTCTGAGACTATTGCAACAGAAGGGGATTCCTGGAAACATAATGAAAGACGCTATCCCAGGCCCCTCCCTAGGACCAGCGCAAAGACCAGGTCTGCCAATCACAGAAGACGGATTAAAACGACACTAAGGGAACAGAACTTCTAGAACCACACAGAAAAACTTAAGCAGAAGTTCAACTTCTTGGCTCGTGTAGATGCCAAGACCTCCAGATACAGAGATCTGATTTTATCACCCCGGATACAGCAGAAATCTCCCATACAAAACCACCAAGGGGAGAGTAAATGAACCTGAAAGGAGTCTATAGTCAATCCCGTGACAATATATGGCAAAGGTGGAGAAATCCTGTATCTCTTAGGCAAAGGAAATTCCTTTTCGAATGACCCCAACATTTACTGTGCATCTGCAGGAGGGAAAAAAAAGACAAGCACAAAACAATCTTCTTTATTATTATTATTATTATTAACTTATCTATCTTTTGTTGATCTCATTATTGTGGTTTGGCTACTGAAGTGGATGTCTCCATTTATATTTACTTATTTATTTTCTTCTTTTCTTTTCTTATGTGTACTGCCACATTTCTATCTCAAAACCATGGCCTTTTTACGGTACTTCTTCTTTTTTTCTTTTTGAATGCTCACTGGATATTTTATTTGTTTCTCAAACCAAGGATGAAAGCCTGTAGAAAGACTCCACCCATTTCTGGAGTATTTAATACCTTTATTTATTTATTTATTTATTTTTATTTATCTTTTTTTCTTCTATTTTTTCCCTCTCTCTCCAGGTTATTAATTTTCTCTTTTTCAAACAAAATCACATAACTTGAACTAACTATTCCTGCCTCCCAATTAGGGGGGAAAAAGGGTGTAACCAAGACCAAACAGATGTAAGACCACTAAGTAGTAAGCTAGACACAAAAAGGACCACTTGCTTTAGCAACCCCGGGGGTTAGGGAAGAGGATATGGAAAGTAGGATGGGAACAGAGGTGGAGGGAGGACAATTTGGTGATGGGAGTTCCCCTGATTTTATGTTAGTTTGTACCTAAAATATGATTGTCAACAATATGTAAGCCAATATGATTAAAATAAAAATTATATTGAAAAAAGAAATCCTCATCTGTTTGATTTACTGTATAGAAAAATAGAATCCATAGAATGTGTGTAAATAGACATGTATATGTATATGTATAAATATGTATATTTCTCATCTGAATTCCCCTTATGATAACCAAGATCCATGCCCTTTGAAACACTTAGATTTAATATTAAATAAGGGGCTAGAGTGATAGAGTGATAGCACAGTGAGTAGGGCATTTGCCTTGCACATGGCCAATCTGGGTTCAATCCTTTTTGGTACCCTGAGGTTGCAAGAAATAATTTCTGAGTTCAGAGCGAGAAGTAACTCCTGAGCATTACCAGGTATATCCTAAAAGTAAACAAAAATTTAAAATGCTAAGATAAAATAATAATTTAGATATTAATATAATAAATGCATAATTAAAATAAATTGTACTTGTACCTTTTTATTGTTTTTATATTTACTAGAAAACGTTAGGTTTCATATGTGAATTGCATTTGTGACTCACATATTACTTTTGGGTATGATTGATATATCTAATACCTAGCAATAGTTTTCTAAAGAAAAGTTACTGTCATTTTTGCAACGAATTTATCAAAAGTATATAGCTATTATTTGAAATAAAAACTTTTATTTAAAAATAAACTTTTTAACAAGAGATCCTCGAAGCATTTTGTGTTTAAAAATTAATGAAAAATATGTATAATGAAAAAAATTATTAGAAAAGAGAATCAGGGGTCTGGGAGATAGCATGGAGGTAAGGCGTTTGCCTTTTATGCAAAAGGTCATCGGTTCGAATCCTGGTGCCCCATATGGTCCCCCGTGCCTGCCAGGAACAATTTCTGAGCATGGAACCAGGAGTAACCCTTGAGCACTGCCGGGTGTGATCCAAAAACCAAAAAAAAAAAAAAAAAAAAAAGAAAAAGAAAAAGAAAAGAGAATCAGCACTTGTATCCAAAAATGCTTAGCAATTTTCCCAGCTCACTGAATTGTGGGAACTCAGCTTTTCTAGGGAATAAATCTGCTATTTTTAACGTTTTTATTATACAATTTGTTACAAGCTGTCTCGTGAGACCATCAACCATCAGTTTCAAACAAAATCCAACAGCGAACACTGCTCCACATGGAACTTGGAGCTTCTGGCTCGCTCAGGTCGGCCCCCAGCAGGCCAGACCACTGTTGCTGTCATTTCCATTTCAGAGTGCCTGAAACCTTTGTCCACCTTCTTCTCACCTGAAGATGAGGTGCAGGGTCAACTCCCCTAATTTAGCTTGTCTGAATCCTCCCTGGGGAAGGCTCTCCCTTATGCAGGAGCCCCTGTGGGAGGCTGTGCAGCATTCCAGGGTGTGCACTCCTGGTTATTTATAGGCCCTTTCCCCTAATGGGCCTAGATGACAGCACTGACCTCGCCACAGGCACCTCAAGAAACTGTCCTGAGCAGGATGCTTGGCTTGGAGCAGGAGTACATTCTGGAGAAGTACTGACAACATATATGGAGAAGGAAGAAAAGCCTCATGACTTGAAAAAAATGAAGAAAAAAAAAGTGTTCACAAAGTCTGGGGTGCTAAAGCAATGAGAGACACACAAAGGGGGTGCCCTTGTGGGAGCAGAGGATTATGTAAAGGAAGTCCAGGAATCTAACCTTTGATATCTCTTAAATAGTCTTTATGAGAAACTATTCATTAAAAATTCACTGATGTAGGGCCAGAGTCATAGCATGTGGCCCACTTGAGTTAGATCCTGGGCATCCCATATGGTCCTAGATCCTGCCAGTAGTAACTTCTGAATGCAGAGTTAAAAGTAACACCTGAGTATAGTTGGGTGTGCTCCCCCCCAAAAAAAAAATCACTGATGTAGTTGCCTGACTCAATAAGCCCCAGAAAGAAAATCTTTCTCTTTATTAAAAAAATTGTGCCCAAAAGATGTCTTTCAAGAACACCTGAGGTTTTCCTCTCCTCTTTTCCTCTTTCTTTTTGTGGTGGTGTGCATGGTGGCACAGCGCTCACAACAGTCGGGCCTGACAAGATTGAACTCAGCAAACAACTTGATGGGGTCCTGATCAGACTCACTGCCTTGGGCAGACAAGACAGGTCACTAAACTTCAGCGTCCATCTCTTGATCTTGTTTTTTCAAATAAGGTATATGTGGAAGATTTCGGTTCCTAAAAATGGTCAAGCCTTTGGAACAGAACTGTTTGCAAGCCGAGGTTGTTTGGACTCTGCTCCACCTACGTTACACAGCTAGACCTTTGGAGGACTCCCTGATGCATCTCAACAAGAGCAGATGCCTAAGAAACCTTATATCTAGGCAGGTCTGCTCTTCCGAAGACCATCTCAAAGCCACTGAAAACATTTAAGCAGCACTGATAGGAAAATAATGACGGGAAGATGAATTACCTGGATGGCAAACACTATTCCTTCTTTTTTTAAAATACTAACTCCTTTTTGCTATGCTCGAGTTTTAGGATATCAAGGACAGAATACAGTGAAATGGTCCTTTGAGTTAGAAGCAGTTTAAAGTCACTACCACTGTGATTTTCAATTTTGCTGCTCTTGTTTTTTTTTTTGTCTGCAGTTATGGGTAGAACCCAAGTTCTCATACAAAGCAGTGCTCTGCCACAAGGTCACAACCTTAGGCCCTCAATTCTATCTTTTTCTTGGGGATCTCCTAAGTGGTGCTCATATGGGGTGGTAGAATTTCCAGGCTACTGGCAAAGCTGCAGAGGGCGGGGATCTTCAGAGTCGCATTCTGTGATGCACAAGAGAAACCATGTGGCAGAGTGGATCAAACCAGCTCTAGCTGGAAGCAAATGCATTAATTTTTTCCCTATTTTTCTGGCCTCTCAATTCTGTATTTTTACTGTAATAACAGTGTATTATGCTGTATATGTATAGCTCAGACAATTCACATTTTCAGACATTTTTGGGAACTATACACACATACACAAACACACACACACACATATATATACTTTTTCTATTGTCACAGTCTTCATAATATCATCTGTATTTGTGAAATGGATAAATACACAAATAACAGAAATTACGCAAATAAAAGAAATTCTATAAAGTCAATAACATTTTCATTAGTTCTTATGATGACTTTTGATTTTATGCCAAAATCAATTACATATGACTTATTTCCCCCTTTTCTAGCTAGCAAGAAGTTTTACACATCAATAAGTAATTGTTTGGCTTTTCTTCAGGAAGATTAAAAGGCCAAGAGAAGAAGAATCCAGAATATGGGAAGGAGACTTGGTACATTACACATTCATGACCAAGTTTCTTTTTTTAATAATGCTGTTGGAACAATGAGCAGATGAAATTTATCTTGTTTTTAAGCCAGGTTTTATCACTGCAATCTTTCTTGCACATTTCACCGGGTTTTGGCTCCACTGAAATCCCTTAGAATCAGGAAGATAGGCTTTATTTGAAGTTAATTTAGACATTTATTAGTAGAGATATAAATATTTTTTGCCATAAAAATTATTCCAAGATAAATTGCAACACTTAGCCCTAAAGACTACTCATAATTTATGTTTTTGGGCCACACTTGAAGGATCTCAGGGCTTACTCCTGATAAGTTCAGGGATCACACCTGGCAGGTTTGGGGAAGCATAAGGAGTGCCAGTTATCAGCAAATATAGGTCAGCCATGTACCAGCCTATTTATATCTTTATTTGGTAAAATAACATGAATTCTCTGGTTTGATCATATTGGTTATCATATCCACTATGGTTAAAATACATTTTTTACTTATATGAAGATAGTATAATGCATTAATTAGAATGTAAAACAGAACCTAGCTTGGAGACAGGTCAGTTTTGTCATTATATCTCCAGCATATGGAACAGTATCTGACAGGTACTAGCTACTCAATAAATACGACTTTTTTAAAATTTAAGCAAATATTTATTCGTTTTTTTTACCTGCCACTAACAGCTAGAAGCTAGAAAATTCCTAAAGTATTGACCTTTAACTAAAATATTATCTACTTTCTTGTAGGGGACTAACAAGAGACTCATAACTGGGGGCCAGATGTAGGGGGAAAAAAGTCACACAGTGAAATGTATGAAATTTGTAGTTAATGTAGTAATTTGTAGTTAATTTGTAGTTAATGTAGTGATGTAGTTAATGTAGGCCAGAGTTACTTTTCTGTGATCAATGTTTTGACTTTAAAGTGTCAGTAGGATAAAGAAGAAATAAAATTCTCTGGCAAAAGCTGAAAGCTGAAGGGGCAAGTAGGAAGAAGATATGTATATGTGCAACTGGAAGAGAATAAACTTTCCAGGGAGGCTTGATCAGGCTGAGAGAAGATGGAAATGAAATGCAGAGCAGTGGGGTGAAAGGAAGTGTGGAGAGCTATCATCCCAGGCACCAGGAAGACATCAAGATTGAGAAAGAGGGAGAGGAATGGTGGAGGGAGGCTGAATATGGCAACCTCATTCAAACATGCAGGATGCTGTTCTTTGCACAGTGTTCAGTCTTTCTTCTTCTTTTTTTTTTTTTGGTCTTTTTGGGTCACACCCGGCAGTGCTCAGGGGTTACTCCTGGCTCCATGCTAAGAAATTGCTCCTGGCAGGCACGGGGACCATATGGGGCACCGGGATTTGAACCGATGACCTTTTGCATGAAAGGCAAATGCCTTACCTCCATGCTATCTCCCGGCCCCCTGTGTTCAGTCTTTCTAAGATGTCTTAAGTTGTATAAAAACCACCTTTGAATAAACCAAATCATTTTTAAAATAATGAAGCTCTAGAAGTCTAGTGGGAAGGAAAAATTCAAGGCTGGCATAGTTAACAGTAGTCTTCAGTGAGATACTGTCGTGAGGCCATCACCTAGAAGAGTCTCAGGCATTAGCCATTTCTGGCCATTCTATAGTACCCCTCTCTGTACCCCCAGAGACATGTAGCCCTATTAACTGTGAACTGCCTGAAGCTTGGTTTGCACAGCTAGTTCATGCCCAAGTCTTCATGGTATGATTTTTGGTAACCACATTTCTTGTTTTACTCCCCATTGGTCTGTCTGCAGCGCCTGGAGCCATAGAGACCAATATAGTCCCCTTCCCAGAGAGCATGTTAGTTGGAGAATATGATAAGAAACTACATTTTTCCAGTAGCAGGGAAGGAATTAACAGTGACCTCTAGGGGCTCGGTATCTGGGACTTAGTTTCATCCAGTATGATGATGGATGCAGTCCAATCATGGGATTCTATTTTAAGTTTTTAAAAATTTAACCCAAGTGTTATGATAGTTGAGGGACAGGACATGTTGTTTTCAAGGAAGCAGAAAGATGCAGCATTATATTGCAAAATAGTTACAAAAATATCTTGGTACTTCCTGATTTGATGGATTCCAGATAAAATGGTCTGCCTGTTTGTGAGGTGAAGTTCAAGCGCACAGCGACATTGTTTTTTTCCTGCTTTTAACATGGAAGCTCATGTACATATACTTGTATGTAGGCACACTCTTATCTGCAGGGCTGAGGATTTGGGGCACTTTTTGTTTCTGGAAAACAATTTAGCTGAGAGAGAGAGAATCATAGGTTTTAAGAGATAATAAACATTCAATTGTTGTCACATCGATCTGTTAATCAGAGTACATTGAAATCCTCTGTATTACTTAATCAAGAAAAGTCCCATATCTAAAATTTAACAGCAAAGACTTGCTGTGTTGTAAATAAGCCAGAAATAGAAGAAATGAGTGAATCTCTACACTGTTTTGAGCTCCCAAAACTTTAAATAGAAACTATACTAAGCTATTCCCTACAAATCTTAAAAGAAGCATAAATCAAAGATTGCAGATGCAAATAATTCTCTCTACAGTCCAAATCACCAGCTGTGTAGATTCGAGAGCCATTAGGAGCTCAGGAAGTGGAGTTCCAGCCCTGTCTCTACTCTGATAGAGCCATTCACACCACTTAGCTGCAGGACATGCTGAAGATGCTAAAATTACAGCTTAGTCGTTGAGAAAAAGAACTTGAAGCTGCAGCCATTTTTGTTGGTAGAAAACATAGTTAATTCGGAACATAATTTTTTAATTTTAATTTTTCTAATCATAATGTAATTAATTCACATTCTAATTATCTTCTGTAGCGATTATTTTGTTAGGGGGTTTTATAAGAGAAAGAGGGCAGTTTGTATGGAGGGCAAGTTGTCTGTCTTGCATGCTGATGACATTGATTGACTTCCAGCACCACATAGTGTCTCCTGGGCATCACCAGGAGTGATACCGGAACCCAGTGCTAGAGGTAAACTGAGCACGGATGTGTGTGGACTTCAAATCAGAAGTGGAAAAAAAAAAGATAGCTAACATAACAAAATAGTTTGCTTCTTTAAAAAAAGAACACATATGGCTGTAAAAATAATTAGAAGGGGGCCAGAAAGATAGTACTGCTTTAAGGTGTTTGCCTGGCATGCAGTCAACCCAGGTTGGACAGTGGTCCGAATTCTAGTATCCCATATGGTTCCCTATGTCTAACAGGAGAGATTTCTGAGCGCAGAGCCAGGAGTAACCCCTGAACACCACTCGGTGTGACCCAAAAACCAAAGATCAAACAAAAAAAATAGAATAAAATACGTGAAAGACATTCACAGCAATATTTGAGGGACTATGTGATAGTGGAGTTCAAACTCCTGGCTTCTGCATAAAAATTATGTACTCCAACCGTTTTCCCCATATCCCTGACCCTAAAACTAAAACGCCTTGTTCTAGGACTAGGAATATATCATGTGTGAGTCTCAGGGTTTGATCCCTAACACTGCAAAAACCAAACCAAACCAAAAACAACCCCCCCCAAAAATAGCATCTCAAAAATTTTTTTCAGAAACTTTCCTTCTTTCTGGACCAAAACTATTTCTTTAATTAAAATTTTTTATCAGGCTCTTAAATCATACAGAAAAACAAAATTAAACAAAACAAAATAAAACATATACTACATTAAAGCAAAAAATCTTCTATTGATTGCAAGGAAATCTTCTCACATTGTACATCTGATAAAGAGCTATCGAATCCACAAAACTCAGCAACATAAAAACAAGCTACTTCATCAAATATAAAAGTTCAACAGATTACTTCATCAAGGAAGACATATAGATATCCAATAGATACCTGAAAAGAGTTTATTATCATGATCAGGGAAATAAAATCAAAAAGATATTATTACCTTCCACCAGTGAGAATGACCTGTATTGAAATGTCCAGAAATAACAAGTATTGGCAGAGACGTGGGGAAAAAAAGCAGCCCAAAATCACTGCTGCTAGGAATGCAAATGGATCAACCTTTATATCTATGATACAAAAATTGCAATAGAATGTGGCAGTAAGATTTTGGCACTTTGGTGAGGTATGTGATGTGATAACATTGTACCCTATAACACATTAACCTTTATCGACTCATAACGATACCTCAATAAAAATATGAGCGTATACTACAAAACAGCCCCGTGCTACAAAGAATGAGCTCATTGAGGTTAATTTTGACAGGCACATTCTCAAAATCTTGGCTTTTGGGGTACATTTTTCACTACATTTTCACCATTTTGCTTTTGTATTTTCCATCTTTTTTTCTTTCTCAAATTGGAAATGGCCACTTCACATCAAGTGGGCAGCAGCAGGCTTGGCACTGAAAATAAGTCCATCTGAAGCTGGATTTGGGGGTACCAGTCACACCTCATTCTCAGGTCATCTCAGGCCAAGGTCACACCATGAAAAAAAGGGCATTGAACCTCTCTTTTTCACATGCCCATATGCTGTGGCTCATTTCCTCTAAAAAGAACAAAATTGGGGTTATAGCTGTAGTTATGTGATAGTAGATGTCCACATTTAAAAAATATGAGGACAAGGAATCTAGACCACATTTTATCATATTGGTTAAATATTTATTTATGATCAATTTCTCAAACTTCCAAACTGTTGTCTGGGGCCCAAATTCCATGATGCTCTATTTGGGGGACTACTCTTCCAAAGCTTAGGCAAGCATCCTCCTCAAACACCTCAGGCTTGTTCCAGGCCCATCTTTGTGCTAATTACTGGGGTTCCTCCCATTGAAGATGTGCTGAGGGTGTTGAGAGGTGGGAAGTTTAAGAAGATGGAGTCCCAAGTGAGCACTAGTGGGAGAATAAAAGATCCAGGTTGGTGATTGATTTGCTCTTAGGTGCTGTTTTAGAAGATGACAGCAGTTAGGACCCCAAAGAATAAGGTGGATAATCATGTTCACATGCCATCATCATGACATACTGTAGTAGACAGAGTCTTACTTCAGCCTAATGAAACACAATTCCTGGATTCACCTCATGAAAACAAACAGCCACTATTATTCTTAAAAATAAACACAAGAAAGTGCCAAATTCTCATGCAGATTGAAATATAGTACTTTATACAAGGTCATTAGGAAATAAACCTAAAGTAACTATGTTTTCCCCAGAGAGAAACTATCTCTTGCCCTAAAGGAATCTGTTTTTCCTCTTCCCTTTGGGAGAAATCCTCTAAAAGAACAGTAAGTCCAGGAAAGGGTCAGCTGAAAAGATGCCCAACTCTTCTTGACACCAGGCACTCTCTTCCTTATGTCTCTATTTTGCCTTTCCAAAAAGTGGAACTCCAGGGATCCAGGGGAGACCATTAGGGTAGTGGGTCTATGCTGCAGGCACAAGACCCAGTTCTCCATCACAGATACGAGGCTTCATTGTCATCCTGGCCTCATTGTGATCCTGACCTCATTGCTATGGGGGCTTATGCGCCCATGGGGAACACAGAAACCAAGAAATTCTAACTTTGGTCACTGCAGTAATGATAATAGAAAAAGGGTTGGAAGTGAATCAAGTAATAATATGGGGAAGACTCAAAGCACTTTAAAATGATGTTTAAGCTGTAGGACAGTTTATGAGAAAGCAAAGAAGTAATTCAGTCTTGATCTCTACAGTCTTGAAGAGCTTTGAGAGAACTTCTGTAATATCAAGAGAATTAAGACCAGGGAAACAACATAATATATTTTCTTAGGACTGCCAGGAAGATGGGTGGAGCTATGAAAGATAAAACCCAATGAATAGCTTTTATTAAAAGTTGTGTGTGGTCAAGTAGACAGGCTAGTAACTGCAGTATTCCAAGTTATCCCTGTGGAAACAGGGCTGATCCTTCTATTATGTAACTTAGGTTACAAGGACAATGAAAGCTCCTATTTAAAGGGATGAAACATTCTTTGGGAAGCCTGATAGTTGTAATCATGGTCACAAATGCAGTGGCCAAGTTCAAATCAGGCCAGTTTGATAGGCTCACTCTTTTCTCAAATAAGATGCAGACTAAGCCTTAAAAGATCATGGTCCATGCAGCAGAAAGCTGTCCATCTTCAGAGGAGAGGATGTACCAAACCCTAACCCTGCTGAAGCCATGCCTGCTGCCTCCATCATCTATGAACACCCATTTTCCTGATGGCCCTGTCTGATCACCTAAGATTCTCTTCAGGGATACCAATATGACCAGACTTCAGGTACGCAGGCTTTATGGTTGGTATCACAAGGGCTTCTTGGAGCGAGTGTGGGCAACCTCTCTCCTCCATATCTTTCTTCTTCTAGGAAGAATGGCAGCTGAGAGCATGTTCCTGTAAGCCACAGTATCAGTGATAGTGTTTTGAATTTCTGGATAATTTCATTTGTTTGATGCTGTCATCCCTGTTGGAACACCCCAATTTAACAGAATGGACAATTAACAAGAGCTTACTAAACCTTCTGCCACTGTATTAATGACCTCACTGGAGATACAATAATTCTCACAAATGGGCTTGCAACTGTACTTTTTTTTAATATTTTTTTTATTTTTAATTATGAGAACAAAGATGCAAAGAGAGAGGACAAGGTAAGGTTATAGTGAAAGGACAATCACAAGTAACATAATTCTCAGAATAAGTCCCCTTGCTGATATGTTAACTTTGAACTTTTGGCCAACGAACATTAAGATAAATAAAACAGAATCCATGTACAATTACTTTGTTTGTCAAGTCCCCAGATTATATTATTATAATTACTATATAATTATATACATTATAATGTTTCTTAACAGCACACGAGGCTACCTAAAGTCATAAAACTTATGTAACTCCTTAAACATTAGAGGTAAACTATTTTTTAACATTTCCATGTACATGCATATTAGTTTAAGTT
The DNA here is from genome assembly GCA_004027635.1 of Crocidura indochinensis. Taxonomy (NCBI): domain Eukaryota; kingdom Metazoa; phylum Chordata; class Mammalia; order Eulipotyphla; family Soricidae; genus Crocidura; species Crocidura indochinensis. The sequence continues at coordinate 11,449 of PVKC010027827.1, forward strand.
AGCCTCAAAAGTTTAAGTGGGTTTTTTGTAAGGATTAGAGTCAAAGGAGCACAGTAAAAAACGGTGTTAGAGTGGCAATTGTTTGCATAGGCCCACCAAAATATGAGGAGCATGGAAAGAAATAACCTTGGCCTAAATACAAAGAGACCCTATCCCTGAAGTTTTCTGGCATAAGACCAACTCTAGGCTCCAGGCAAGCTAGACAGTCCAATCCAATACATTGTAGTGCCAACACACTTTTATTTTTTACACAGTCTCTGTTGTTGGTATCATGTTTCTGTATCAAAGATCCTAGAATCTGCATATCCTGCATTGAAGTTAGGACGTGGAGCGTCCTCCTGCCTCACCTCATAATAAAAGGGCAATGCATGAAGCCCTATCCTGTAAGCAGGTCCTTGTTGTTGTTAGTCTTCTCAGTGTTAAGGGAAGACAATTCTGAGCAGTTCGACTGTTGAGCAGTGGTAGGGTCTTCCATTATAAAGGATTGTTTCCTGGTGATGTTATAGACAACTTGGATGTTTCGTGGATGGCTTCCATGGTTCAGAGGTGAATGGATAATGCCCTTTCTTCTGAGGCTTGTGCCAGGTCATTATGTCAGTATTCAGGGTATAAGGTCCCTTTACATTACAAGATTTGTGTGTTCCAATCTCTATTAAATAAGATCTTATTTGTATGGATAGTAATTTCCCATTTTAATGTGCCTATGCAAAAAGGAACAATGCCACATGGTGTTATTGGCGAATATGGGGAGCACAAGAACAAGTCCAACAAACTCAATGACATGGTTCAATCAAAAGCATTAACTGGGGCATTCTATCACCAGAATTGCTTATTGAACAACTCGTAAAGTGAAGAAAAAAAGTGGTTAGAACCGTCTTTGTCAAGAGAATATTTAGTAAGATTTATAGATGTCAAAGAGAAAAAGAAAAAATAAAGAGAATATTCGAAAGAAATTCGTGTCCATTGTATGTCTTCTGAAATAGTTCAGGGTTGTTAAACACAACACATGGTGTTGGTCTGCGATTAGGATTGTGAAGCACTGAAGTTAAAAAGAGTAATGTAGGTTAGTGGTGTTTGGGACGGTAAGAGTAAAGGAGTAAAAAAATAAGTTTTGTAGGGGTGTGGGAAAGGGCAGAATACAAGTAGACATTCTGGATACACAAACAATAACACAAGGAAGGATAGGGAATATTCTTAATAAAAATCAGTGCGCGCGGGGGCATTAGCCCCCACATGTTTTCCACCCCAGGAGGCCTGGAGGCCGGGGGCCGAAGAGGGGGCAGCTAGGAGCCTATCAAGGCCCCCAGCACACCCAAGTTAGAGAGAAGGCCTTCCACATGGGGCTTCCCGAAACCCCATGCTGGGTAGAACCTGCCTCCAGTTCAAGAAAGGATAGACAGAGAGCTAGAAGCCAGGATCTGTCCGCTCCACACCCTGGGATTTTCCCACCCCAGATCTAGGTGAAGGGCGGGGAAAGCTTGGAACCCCATCTAGGAGGGGACACCCCCCCCAACCCACCTAGTCTGATCTCCTGGGCTGCCACCCCAGGAGGCCTGGAGGCCGGGGCCGAAGAGGGGACAGCTAGGAGCCTATCAATGCCCCCAGCACACCCAAGTTAGAGAGAAGGCCTTCCACATGGGGCTTCCCGAAACCCCATGCTGGGTAGACCCTGCCTCCAGTTCAAGAAAGGCACAACTGTACTTTTAAAAAAACTTTTCCCCCTTCTTCCTTTTCCTTTCTATACTTTAAAAAAAATTTTTTTTTAAGCCTACAGCACTTGATGTTTCCAGGTGGTCTCCCATCCAAGAACTAACCAGGCCTGACCCTGCTTAGCTTCCGAGATCAGACGAGATTGGACACGTTCAGGGTAGTATGACCGTAGACCTTTCTATGCTTTTTTGTTTGTTTGTTTTTGGGCCACACTGGGAAGCGCTCAGGGGTTACTCCTGGCTATCCGCTCAGAAGTAGCTCCAGTAGCTCCTGGCAGGCATAGGGAACCATATGGGACGCCGGGATTCGAGCCAACCACCTTGGGTCCTGGATCAGCTGCTTGCAAGGCAAACACCACTGTGCTATCTTTCCAGCCCCCTTTCTATACGTTTTAAAATAACTTTGCTTTCACTTATCTGGAAACAAATGTATTATAGTCAACTATTTCAACTATTTAATGCATTTTCTTTAAATAAAGTAAGAAGAAAAAAGAAAAAAAGAGAAATAGAATGCCCAGTGGGAAAAGTCTAGACAGGAAGAGAGGGCGTGCTTGCATCTTCACTATCACCATGTGCAAAGCCCATTTGGACTTCTGTTCTGTGTGGCACATTATTCTGGGTATCGTTTCATACTGCACTATTAACTACAGCTATAAGCAAATAAATGAAAACTCATGCATTGGAATACCTTTTCCTGATCATCCTCAGGATTCCGAGAGTAGGATATGAAAAATCCAGAAAAGATGGATTAGTTTAGCCAGTGGCTATAAAACCTTGGACTAATGACCACTTTCTTTGATTTCACATATTTACAAAGTAAGGGGTTGTAATATACAGTTTGATAACTCCAACATATTAGAATTTTAATTCATTCACAAGTCTACATAACTAAGTCTTACTTGCTAACTTAAGACTTGCAAACATATGTGATTCTATTTTTCAAATTACTTGAGAAGTATTAAGACTAGGAAAGTGAAAATTTACTTGTGAACTTAAACAAATTATGTGTGCCTAATTAAAAGAAGTTAAACATACAACTATGAATTTGTATACTTTCTTAGTTGGAGTGATAATAAAGCCGGTAGGGCTTGCATGCAGCCAATCTAAGTTCAATCCCTGGCGTTTCATAAGGTCCCCAGAACAGAGCCAGTAGTAATTTATATGTGTATAGCTATGAGTAATATCTGAACAGTGCTGGGTATGGGTCACCATCAATACATGAATGAATGAATGAATGAATAAATGCAACTACTCTCATGCAAGAATTCATAAACAAAGTAAAGCATTGGCCCTAAGACCAGCAAATAGTGGGACATAAGGCAAGATGGGTGAATATTATGTAATAGTAAAATGACCTATACAAGTATTTTATTTCGGTTTAATAAAAGTATTTTGTTAATTCCATAAAAAGAACAAATTGTGGTGCACTCACAAAACTTATGACTTGATCACATCAGAAAAGGCTTAAACAATAAAACCATAAGAATTTAAATGTCTACACTCAAGATGAAGTATTAACCATTATTAGAAGGTACTTTATCTTAAAGGAAAATGTAATGAAATCCTAAAACAGTTATGCCAGAGATGAAATACTCAAGAAACAGGGTTTGGAAAGCAAGTGGGAAACACATGATGAATGATGTTTTCTGAATGAGCCAGACCAGCAGGGCAGAACTGCACCACTTTTCCCAAACTAGCCACATGTGCCCATCACAAATGGCCTCTTTAGGCAGAGAGGTAAGTACTGAGTCTACATTGTGGTGTCTGATGTGGTTTGGGGTCAGTTCAAGATTGCCACACATGGCATATTCCTCTGTGGGGTTTCTTCTAGTGGGAAGAACAAATTGGTGGGTGGATTTTCTTCCCCTTTTATTAAATTTCGTGGAGAGCTCCCAAGTGCTTTCCATTTAATGTTAACAGAATCCACTTAGTTTTCAGATCTAAATCCAACTTGTTCAAGGAAGCGAAGGCAGCTGTTTCCAAGTTTCTTCTGAGATGACCAGAGGGGCTGGGTTTTGGGTCTTGCTACTTCCTGGATCCATTACCTTGTCCTAAGTCAGTCCACACAATGCTTGGACACAGACTTATTAGCCTATTCATATTCAAGGCTACAACAAAAGGCGTTTTCTTACAAAAATACACACCAAGAACATAAATATTTTCTTTATTATCTCTATTTATTTTTATTATTTATCTTTATTTATGATCTTTTTATTATTTACCTAATTCTACCTCTCATGTCTGAACTGAGAGCAAATTTACTATTTCCTCTTTGAAGGTGTGTACCTTTCCAGCAACTGATTGTCACATACAAAATGAATGTGGATATGTTTTCCTATTATCTATAATTTGTTCAAGAAAAAGATGTATATGTTTTGAATGCTACTGAAAAAATGCTGTTCGATGCCCTTTTGTATTTACTGTTCCTCTGTCTAATACAACCTCAACTTCAGAAAACTTGCTTATAGCAATCA
>PVKC010027828.1:0-15633 GCA_004027635.1 Crocidura indochinensis
TAATAGTTCCAGTGAAATGACCAAATTCGATTAACCACAACAACCCTCCCATTCAAATTTTGTCAAAAACTTCTCTATAAACAGAACTATCCACTGTTAAAAAAAAATGGATAGGCCTCAACAAGATTAAATTGGTAGGGTGCTTGTTTTGCATTTGCTGAACTGGTTTAGATCACTGGCAACTTATGTAGTTCCAGAAGCCCAGTGGGATCCCTGAGTGCAGAACCAGGGGTAGCCTTGAATACATCTGGGTGTGCCCCCCAAAAATAAATAAATGAAACTAAGCTTATCATATATTTGAGGTGAACTCTCTTAAGGGGAAAAAAAACAACACAAAAATGCTTGAGGAAATACATACTGAAAATTTTAAAATGAGGTTTTGTAGGACTAGCCCAAGATAAGAAGCTTACCACAAAGAGTGGTGAGTGCAGTTAGAGAAATAACTACACTAGCAAATATCATAACAATGATAGTGAGTGAGAGAAATAGAATTTCTGTCTTAAAGACAGTGTGTGTGGGGCAAAGATGGGGATACTGGTGGCAGGAAGTTTACAGTGGTGATGGGAGGTGTACTTTTTATGACTGAAACCCAACTACAAACATGTTGTAAGCATGGTGCCTAAATAAAGATATTAAAATGTCATGCTAGTTACAAAACAAATGATTCGCTGTGTAAATGCTGCACTGGTGAAGGGGGGTGTTCTATTTTATGACCAAAACCCAACTATAAACATGTTTGTCATCATGGTGCTTAAATAAAGATATAAAATTTAAACAAAGATCATTTCAAACCAGCAAAGTTAAAATTCAAGTATATCATTTCAGTTATAAAATATACACCTGAAACTAGTGTGAGAAAGATACTAAAACAAAAATATGTGTCCTTTTTATTTTTATTTAGGCAATACTTTTACAATAGTATAGAAAATAGAGTTTCAGGCATACAATGTTGCAGAACCGCATTTCACCAGAGTACAAGGTCTCTGCACGAATATCTCCAGGTTCCTTTTGATCTCTCTACTCCCTGGTCAGTTTCGGTTCTTTATATTAACTCTCAGGATTAGCTGATGTTAGTTAAGCATTGTTCACTTACTGTGTTTATTATATTTCCCCCATATGAGAGAGATTATTCTTGAAGAGTACCTCTTTGACTGACTTCACTCAGCATGATACATCCCTCTAATTCTATGCACATTGCAGCAATTGTCAGACTCCATATTTTCTTTTAAAAAGTTTTATTTTATTTAAAAAAACTATTATAGACAATGGTAGAATAACCACTAAAATATATAAATGGAGAAAAATAGAATTTTAACTAATTTCAATGGTTTGATTTTATTACTAATAAGAGAGCCATAATTCAAAAAAATCTCATTTTTCATTAAAGCTAAGTGGTATTAGTTAATCTATATGTATATATATATATATATATATATATATAGAGAGAGAGAGAGAGAGAGAGAGAGATATTCCAAAAAACCTTTATCCATTTATCTGTTCTTAGGTAATTTGATTGTTTCCAGATTTTGGCTATTGTGAATAGTGCAGCAATAAATATAGACATACACTTCAAAAATATTTTAAAAAAACTGGTTTTTTTTTTCATTTTTGGACTACACCCAGCAGCGCTCAGGCATTTCTCCTGACTCTGCTCTCAGAAATAACTTCATGTAGGCATTGGGGACCATATGGTATGCCAGGGATTGAACCTAGGTCAGCTGTGTGCAAAGTAATCACCATATATTCTTGCTATTGCTCTGGCCTTATTTTAGTTTTAATTTTTATTTTAGGCATGTGATTTACAATATTGATAATGGCAGCATTTCATGCCAGAAATCTTAATACCATTTCTATATAGGTATCGACCGTTGTCTCTACCCCATCAAGGTTGCCATTTATATTTCATTATCAGTGAGTGTTCAGGTGTTGTGGTTCCTCCTGACTCAGCCTTCAGACGCTAAATTTCAAATATGTATTCATATCTTTGAAGTTCACCAACTTTGTGGCATCAAGTTTTTCAGAATAATATTGGGTTATCTTTTGTTATCTGTTTTAACTTCTCTTTTATTTCTGATCTTGTTTAAGAGAATATTGTATTTTTTCTTTGTGACTTTGTCAATCTTAATTTTTACAAAATAAATATTTCTGCTGTGTTTACATTTTATAATTTGTGGGAGGATTATATTTACATTGATTTCTATTCTATTTCTATTCTAAATATTATTACTTCCCTCTAACTTAGTTTGGGTTCCTTTGTCGATCTTATTATAATAACTTAAGATGTTTAGTTTTGTTAAATGATTTATTCATTCTTTTCCTTGTTTCCTGATAAATACTTGAATTGTTAAAAATTTCCCTCATAGCACATCTTTTGCTGTGCCTCATGTGGTTTAGAAATTTAAATATACATTCTCAATTGTTTCCTGGAATATTTTTTCTTGGATTTTGTCATTGACTCACTGCTTGTTCAGTAGGAATTGTTTGGTATACAAGTAATTTCCAGCTACTGGCTTGTGATTAATTTCTACTTTTAAGCTGAGAAGATAGTTGATATAATTCCTCTCTTCTTGATTTTATGAAAAATTGATTTTTGGTCGTGAAAGTGGTCATTCTTGGATAATCCATGAGCACTAAAGAAGGATGTATACTAGACAATTTTTGGATGGAGAGTTCTGTATAATTTAAAATAATCTCTTCTATTTATTCCTCTTTAAATTGAAAAAATAGGGTTTGGGTAACACAGCTTTGTGCTTAGATTTTACTGCTGGATTTTTGCTTATAGATCACTCTTGGTTGGGTTTTGGATGAATCATATGAGGTGCCATGGATGAAACTTGGATCTATTATGTGCAATGCAAGCACTTTACTCATATACTATCACTCTACATTCTTATTTTCTCCTTTAAAGCTAATGTTTTCTTATTGATTTATTACTTAGTCAATCTATTCAGGGATCAGAGAGGGAATACTCCATCTACTATTACTATTGTTTATAACTTTCCTCAGGCCTATACACAGTGGCTTTATAAATTTTGATTGTCCTACATATAGGTACCTATATGTTTATAAGTATAAAATATATTAAAATTTGAACTCTTTGTGGTCTGATATAAATATGGATGTTCCGTCATTTTTAGATGATTATTTTCCTTCAAGATTGTTTCCCAGGTCTTATCATAGCAATTCAGGTATAAACCTTGTAGGCAGCAGAAAGTTGGGCTCAATTTTCTATCCACTCGATGCCTTTTGACTTGTGAATTTAGACAATTACATCAAACAAGAATTCTTTATATATGCATATGTAAATTATATATGTAAGTTCTTTATTTTATATGATACTCTCAGAATACCTTCTCTGCTTTTTGACATTTTCCATTTTTTTTCTACAGAGTATATTAGAGTTTTTCTATTTGGGTTATCTTAACTGGAAGTTATTTATTTATTTATTTATTTATTTATTTATTTATTTATTTTGGTGGTTTTGGCCACACCTCGTGACCCTTAAAGGTTATCCTGATTATGTGCTTAGAAATTGCTCCTGGCTTGGGGGACCATATGGGATGCCAGGGGGTCAAACCGTGGTCTGTCCTAGGCTAGTACTCACAAGGCAAATAAATGCCTATGGCTTGCGCCTCTGCTTCGGCCTTGGAGGTTGAGTTTTTTTTTTTTTTAATCTAGATACACAACTCAATTTTTATTACAATTATTTGACCAATAATTATTTGAGAATCATTTTGTCTGGTTCCTTGGGGTCTCCTAAAACTCTCGTACTGCTAACCTTAAACTTTTTCATAATAGCTATATATTCTTCATTTCTTTCTCTTTTTTCCTATTTGTTAATCTTTATTAATATTTTCCTGGGTCTAATCTTTAAGCTCTTTATTCTGTTCCTCAATTTTTATCACTCTGTTTACAGAGGTCTTCTAATGACATTTTATTTTATCTACCATGCTCTTCAGTTCTGTGACTTCTGATTACAGTTTTTGTGTATCTCCTTATAAACTCTCTTTATTAGAGGAGTCTATATCATTTACTTCAGCTCATTAAACGGCTTCCTCATAGTTGCTCAGAAGTCATCCTCTGAAAGGTACATCTTGTTAAAATATTTCCAAATTATTATCCTCACCCATATGGTGGGCCTATATACTTCATTATTTCCACTGATCAGGCAGGGAGAGGGTTGAGAGTCTTGTTTTGTCTAGATCTGTGATGCAATTTAGGGCTCATGATTACAATTTTCACTCAAATCCTATGTTGCAGTGTTTATGCTGTATCCAGCTGCTACTGATCCTTTGTACTACAAACTTATGGCTGTGTACAGAGTCCTTTTTATAAAAGATCATAGTAACTTACTTTAGACCTATTGCCTCAGTCCTGCATCTAGGCCTTGTCCTAAGATAGAGTTCGAGGCAGGATACATATTTTTGGTCTTTTGCTGACAACACCTATAATCAGAAATCTCTGCTGTAAACGCTGGCTCGTGTCTGTGATGCCAGTTTTCCGGCTAGGTCTGGTGCACGTGGAGATTACAAAGGCTGTGGGCACATTTGCAGTGTCAACAAATGCAGTATTGCACTATGATTCCTCAATCAACTTCTTGCTGGTGCTGCAGCCTGTGCATTACTTCCATTTGCCTTCTTTGACTCTCCCCCAGCCCTGTAGCTCGAGTTTGCTTTTGTCTTGTACATCATTTCCTTTGCACAAGAAATTCCCACCGAGATTTTAGCAGATAAACTACCACCTGAAGTCTTTTCTGAGAGCTTTCTGTAAAGCTCTCAATGACTCCTTTGATCATTTCTGTTCATGTTGAATTTTTGATCTAGTCTCATTCTCAGTGTACCCATCTCAGCCTCCTTTAATAAAGGATCTTACTACAAGTAAACTTTTTTATAAAATGAAAAACATTGGTGTGACTATGATTTGTTAAAATTAAAATGTATCATTATAGGTTCAGAGACACATTCAATACTGCTCTATATTAAACTCATCAAGAAGATATAATGAATATTCAAACAAATTTTAATGAAATTTCAAAGGGCAAAAATCTTAACTCATGATAAAAAATGTGATGTATAAATATATTTCTCTTTATAAAATAAGCAGGCAAAAATCAACATAGGCATAAAGAATTTGAATTGGTCAGTTAGCAATCTCAAATAGATGTACAAAATAACTGTATTTTAAACGACTGAATTTATATTTAAATTAAATAGTAAGTACGTTGAAATATTATCATGCACAAGGTAAAATGTTTTAAAAACATAAAATGATGGAATCATACAGAAGATTATGAATTATATGACCTGTATTAACATTCTACATACAATTAAGACTATTCTGAAATATAATTTCAGCGAACACCAAGAAGTCATTTGTCCCAGAACAGCTCAGACTATACCATTATATAATACCATTATATAATACTATTATATACCATTATATTATACCATTAATACCATTATATTATGGTATAATCTTACATTACATTATATCATCTTATTACATTATATATTATAAGATAATGCATTATTAATTATATATTCTAATATAATTATATTATGTTATCCTTCATTATAGTATAATTCATTATACCATTGTGAAGTATATTGACTTACAAAACCCCTATTTAAAACAAATATTCCTGGGAGAATAATGCTTTAGCATATGTAAACTAAAGTATTTAAATGTTTTATATTACATTCCCTATCAATTAAAACATTGATGTGTTTCCCCATCATGAAACATATGTATTTATTACTATCCTTGAATTTATAATAGCCCTTAATTACATCGATTAATTTTGATTCAAGTGTGTTTTCTTAGAACAACTAAATCCTAGGGCTATGAGAAATAGCAAGGCATTTGCTTGCACATTGCTGATCCTAGTTTGATATTCAGCATGATCCCTTACCAGAAGTGATACCTAAGTACTAACTGGGTGTAACACAATCTCTCTCCTACATCCCCCAAATAAAACCCTACCCAGTTAATTTTGTCTTCTGCAGCGTTTTACTAGTACATTTGGATGGAGTAAGGCTCACAATCATGCATTTCTTTAAAAAAGAAAAGAAAATGTAGATATCAGATGATAGAATGTAACTCAACTTTAAATTAGTAAGTGGAAGACAACAAGTCTCAGATCTGTACCAACTAAAAGATACATGTTCAAATAAAGCACGCATAAAATAGAAATGTTAGTGAGACAGAGAATATCTTGAATTGAAAGACCAATCTAAAATTGTGTTTAAACTTTTCATTCAACTATATGTACTAGAAAAGAAGAGATGTGAGGTCAGACCAATATTACAGCAGATAGAGTGCTTACCTTGCATGTAACCAACCTAAGTTTGATACCTGGCACTCCAATGGTTCCCTGAGTTCATCAAAAGTAATGCCTAAGCACAAAGTCATGAGTAAGTCCTGCATATCACCAAGTGTGGTACAAAAATAAGAAAAGAAAAGCTAAAAGTTAATAAAATAAGAATTTCTTTGCCCATTTCCCACATTAGAAATACACAAAATAAACGCCAAAATAATGTTTAAATTTTAATTAAATTTAACTCAACCAGTAATAAAAAAGGAAACATATACTACAAAGGTGATTGACCACTGTACACTTACCACAATACAGAGATATGGTAAAAAGTCAATGCCAAAATTTTAAAAATATTTTATTTAAATATTTTAGATATGAAGATAGAAAATGAATGCATAGATGTAAATCTAGATGAAATCAATGCATTCCTGGTGAAACATTTCCAAATTACTAATCCATGTAAAGGAATCAGTTAGAATTAAAAGTATAGACCTATAACTCTCACAAAATTGAATATATAATTAGAAACTTTGCCTCGAGAAAATTCAAGGCTCAGATGTGCTAATGAGCACCAAAAGAAATGTGCAGGGCTGTTTTTAGTATCATTGTTTATGATAGAAACTGAAAATAGCTTGAATATCTATCAACAAAAGAATGGGTAAGTATAATATGGCATAGTCATACAAATGACAACCGTTCAACAAGGAAAAGGAATAAACAACTGCTATTCGAAGTCTGAACAAATTTAAAACTTGACATAAACAAAGCTAGACCAAAAAGAAAGAGAGCAATTATATGCTTACTAGAATATAAAACTCAGTCACAAACTAAACTATAGTGATTTGGAAATGATTATGAATAGTAAATCTGCAAAAAAAGCAAGAAAGCAAATCTGTAAAGAAGCAAGAACGCATAAAAATGAGTTAGTTGCTCGTTTAAAGAGAAAATGTTTGTTTTATGAAGAAAGGTTTAGAAAGTTTATGAATATATTTCTTTTCTTCTGTACCCACTTTAAATAGTTCATCATAATTCACTTTAAATAATCAAATTGTATTTAAATACATACATAAATAAAATTACTAGCATTATAAACTAATGAAGAAAAATTGAACATTTATTTCAAGAGGTGAGGCAATCACCTCGAAACAAATGTTCCGTTGGTTCTCAGAATAATGGTGAGGATGACGTACCAGGAATGTTATGAATAAGGTGAGAAAGGTGATAGGTAAATAATGTAATACATTTCAGTGGCTTGGTAAAGCTATCCAATATCCCTAAAAGGCAGAGTTGGAACTTTAAGTGAGAAATGAATCAATTATTCTTTAAGAAGGAAACTATGAAGGCCTATTGACATGGATTTTGACTAAAGTTCTGAGATACATGTGGTAGGTGACTCTAAACATCACCAAGCAGAAAGTGGGTAGCCACTGAGTGACTAGGGCTTCTACTAAGGTCATATATGAAAGAACTGTTCTTAGCCTTCCTTATGACTGATGGGACCACTGCAGTGTCTGGGACAGGGCACCAATTCTGCCACAGAAGTTCATGCAGTACTGCAGGTACAAGCTTTAACTGCAACATTGTATTTGTAGCAAGACATATATAAAATATGAAATAACAAGATAGGTGATATTTGCTAAAGATCTTCTGTGCCCCTTCAGTGATCTAAGTAATGACACCAAGTTTAAGATGGATTTTATTTAAATATTTCAAAACTGTTCGCTGGAGGGGGGGAGTATTGGTGGTGAGAATTCACTAGTTGCACTAGTGAAGGGGGGTATTCTGTTTATGACTGAAACCCAACTACAAACATGCTTGTAATTATGGTGCTTAAATAAAGATTTATATTAATAAAAACTGAATATAAACTATATTTATATATAAACATAGTTTGTATATATATAAACATAGTTTATATTCAGTAATATCAATTCTTGAAGGTTTGTTAGTCAATAAGATACAGTCTCAACTCAATAATTATAAATATTAAAGTAAACTACCCTAAAGTTGTTCTCTTAGTTTGTGAATAATTCAAGACATTAAAATTCAATGCAATAGATTTCTTTTTTAATTTATTTTTACTTATATAATATATTTATTTATTTTTGGTTTGGGGGCCACACCTGGTGATGCTCTGGGGTTACTTCTGGCTATGCACTCAGAAATTGCTCCTGTCTTGGGGGCCATATGGGATGCTGAGGATAGAACCCAAGTCCATCCTGGGTCAGCCGCGTGTAAGGCAAATGCCCTATCACTGCACTATCTTTATTTAAGCACCATGATACAAACATGTCTGTAGTTGCGATTTCTATCAATTTCCTTAACTCTGTTTGGCATTGAGATGCTCCCCACTGAAAGAATAGGTGCTAGTTAAGAATTAATATCCGAACCACAAAGTAACTTCCGTTCAGTCTTCTCAGCTATAAGGTGTTTCAGTGCTGAAATAATGTTTATGTAAGTAACCTCCCAGTCATCTACAATTCGATTTGAGGCAGATGTTCAATGATTTATTCATTACTTGAACAATTTATTGGACACAAACTTCACATTAGAGGTTGGGACTTCAAAGATGTACAGTTATATTTTTATTTATTAGAAAATGATAAAAGGATATGTGGACTACCAAAAAATGTTTATGTGGAAGAATCAGAGAGCAGAGACTCCCCTGCATCAGTTTTATTTTGTTTGCTGTGTTTTTGTGGGTTTGTGTTCTGTGTGTAAAAGGAAAGTGGGCAGAAAAAGGGGCTGGCTTAATAGAGAAGGGACAAAGAAAGAAAACTCTTTTTGAAACAGAAAAGCTGTACAAAAGTAAAGTTAGTTCAAAATAACAGAATAAATTTAAGGCAGATACAAGGACAGCTTGTATCTGACAAAATGCCAAAATGCCAGTGATATAGAAAAATCTAAGGAGAAGAAGTTACTGCATCAGGGGAGACTTTGCACAGATATAATGAGCTTTATTTTAAAAACATCACAAAAATTTAAACACAGAACTACAAATCCTACTTTCCTTTCACAGTATCTACCTGGATATTCTCTAATTCATACCTTCAAAGATGTAAAACTTTAAAGTTCACCAGAAAAATAAAGCAAGTAGGTGATTGATAAATAGATGATAGATAGATAGATAGATGAATGATTGATTGATAGATAGATGATTGATAGATTGGTTGATTGATAGATAGATAATTGATTGATAGATCAGATACATACATACATAGATGGGTAGGTGGAGAGATGGATGGATGGATGGATAGAAGAAAGATGGATAGATGAATGCATGATATATAGATATCATAGACATATCTATAAATAATTTCTGATTTTTATAGTGCCTGGCAAAACTAAAAAATGTAGGGAATGCCTGAAGACTAAAATTTCCTGGAAGTCTTGTTTCCCAGGGAATTTTCTTTTGCTATTAAAATCTTTTAAGTGGAGTCCAGTACATTGACTATCCAATGAAAATCTCTTTATTTAAAGTAAACTTAATACAATTATCAGTATCTATGAAAGGCCTTCATAACTATATCTAGATTCATGTTAGCTTGGTGGTGTGGGGCAAAGATTGGAACATTTACTATTATACTTTGGTGCTTAGCTGTGTACTTTTAAGAATCAATCGATCCAAGGTGATGATGCATTAGGCAAATGCATTAACTTCTGTAGTTATCTCTAGTCCCTAAATTTATGGTAAATTATTCAATAATGAAACTTAGCCAAGTTGAAACAAGGCAAAACAAAAGCCAAGCACCCTAATTTGTTTATAACATAGATTTGTTTGGAAGAGAGATAATTTGAAGAACTTTATTGCATACCCTGCATGCATGAGTCCCTGAGTAGAAAAGCCTAACACCATAGGGACTCTTAAGAAATATGGGTGACTCTAGTGATTTTCAGCACTACAGAACTAAGCAGCATCACTCTTTGGGGTTAGAGTATTAAACTTTCTGGTCCACTTGGTGGCTGAGTATCACCAGACACTGAGTATCAAGATAACACATGTATTTATAAATATTTTCTTTACCAAAATTAGTTCCCGTCAATATCTGATATATAATTAAAAATCTATGTTAATTAAGAATATACCACTAAATTATTTTAATATTGCCTCCAATTTGCTCAAAACACATACAAATACACATTCCTAAAATCATCTAATGAAAACAGATTTATCATCAACATTCAAATTGGAAATTCAATAGAACTGTCATTACCTTAATATCTACAGTACAAGCTGAAATTTCACAGTACTTATGAAATGTTGCTTTTGTTTCTATCAAACCTTATACCTATCTTAATATACAATGGAGTTATGCTGTTTCAACATGACTATAAACTATATTTCTTTAGGTTTCTTTCTGGATTTTTTGCTCCAGGAATATCAAGAATCATTTTCCTGTCTTTACATTAGTTAGCATTAGATATTATTAGCATTAGATATTACCAATTCCTAGAAAATCCAAAGCTTTTTATTTTGGTTGGGGCTAGGGGAATGTCTTGCAATGGGTAAAGGACACAAGATTATTAGTTTTGGGATCCACACTCCAAGATATTCAATGGCTATACCTATCTGACCGGAATGACACTTTGGCAAAGTTCAACTGATTCCTGTGCCAGGGATCTAAATGGGTCATTTGAAACTATATCAAAATCAATTCTCAAGGCTTAAGCGAAAGTACAGAAGGTAGGATGTTTGCCTTGCATGTGGCGATCTGATGTTGATCCCTGGCATCCAATATGGTCCCCCGAGCCTGGCAGAAGAGATTTCTGAGCACAAGACCAGTAGTAACCCATGAGTGCTGCTGGTGTGGCCAAAAAAACTACACCCCAAAATTAATAAATAATATTTTATTATCACCTGTAGTCAGATCCTTAGATACTTACCTATAATTTTTCTTAAATTCATAGACCATTGGATATTCTTATCAAATGACTCATCTTGTTAACAAAAAAATAAAAAATAGGCTACTGATTAAGACACTGTCATTTACGTATAAACTTCACTAACCTAATACTGGCTATGAACAATAGCAAAGCAACATAAAATCACTTACAATAGTCACCATATATGCTTTTGGCCAACTCCATTCTGAAAAGATATTTAAACTAAGCTATTAAAAACCTGGGCACACCAGCCTCAGAGCTGAACAGGCCAACTTGGCAGGAGAAGCTGATCAAGTCTTTGCCCAGCCAAAGTTTTGCCTTACTCTTCCCAACTGCACCCATCACATACAATAGCCACTTCCACAATGGCTCACCATCACCACTTAACCACTGACCTCTGCAGAAACTCCAAATCAACCAAAAAGCATAACAGTATTTGGGATGATATCACCAAGACTTTGTTGGAATGAGTGTGTACACCCTCTCCTTGCCTTCTTGTACTTTCAGAAATCCAGGCAGCCAATAACTATGCCCCACAAATGCCAAAACAACGCTTGGAATTCCTGGAACTCAGGGTCATATGAGTAGACATACACTATCTCTAAATTTTTCAGTACTGTCATCCCAGTAGAAACATTCCAATTTAGATGTCAATGTGGATTCTAAACCATTAATGTTCAGAAACAGAAGAAATAACAGAAAGACCAACTCACAACAAATGTAAACCTTCTGACAATGATAATGATCTCATTGTGAAATATGCTTATTTCACAAATTTTTCTTTAATTTTCTTTATAAAATACTTAAACCATGTGATTAACAAAATTATTCTTAGTTGAGTTTTAGACTTACAATGTTTCAGGATCAGTCCCACCATCAGGGTAAACCTGTCTCCACAAAGTTTCTCAGAGTTCATCTTATGACAACACATCCTGCCCTGGACTGCAAGCATAATAGTCCCAATTTTATTTTGGTTATTAAATTTTGGTCCTCATTATTTTACTCTTGTTGATTATAGCTTGGATATAATTCTGTCCTTTTTTAACCCCAATAATGCACCTGAGACTTTTTTGCCCTTATCCTGTTATTTTATATTGGTCTTTCTCCTCCTTCTCTAAATTTCTATCCTTCCCCTCACTCTACTCTGGGACATAGAGTGTTCTAAATCACCATTTAAATCATTTCATTTCTTCCATGCAGTTTTTCTGAATACCAAGTATGTCATATCATTTGATATTTATATTTCTTCTGCCTCCCTTCATTTAACATAATATTTCCCAATTCCATCCATGTTGTGGCAAATTGCATGGTTGCGTCATTCCTTACAACTATGTAGTATTCCATTGTATTTATGTACCACATCTTCATGATCCATTCATCTGTTGTTGGACAACTAGGTTGACTCCAAATTTTAGTGACTGTACTCAATGCTGTGATGAATAGCATTGTGTATACATCCTTTTGGGTGAATGTTTTTCTGTTCCAAGGATAGGTACCCAAAAAACAGGATTGCTGGACATATGGCAGTTTGATACTTAATGGAATGTTTTTCATAGAGCTTGGCCCAGACAGCATTCCTACCATTAGTGGATGAGAGTTTCTTTTCACCAACATAAATTGTTCCCATATTTTTGATATGTGCCAGTATTACCAGTTTAAGATAATAATAATATCTCATTGTTGTCTTGATTTAGATGATAAACATGTTTTCATATACCTATTTGCTAGCTGTTGGTCTTCTTTAGAGAGGTGCCTATTCACTTTTTCTCCCTATTTTAATGTTTTTTAAGTGTTGTGGGCTTAACCTATGTGAATACTTTGTACACTAGATATCAATCTTTTATCTGATGCATTTAGTGAAAATACTTTCACTCAGCTATCTTAGTTTTATCCTGTCTTTCTTTTACTGTTGTCAACTTTTTAGTTTGATGTAGAATCATTTATTCAGATTTGATTCTTAATAATGGGGTTATATCTTTGAAGACTCCTTTAAGGAATAAGTCATAGAATACTCCACCAATGTCTTACTCAAAATGCTGTACTTGATTTTAAAAATAATTTAATTCCCATTCTACCTATAAACAAGCCAAAAATGAGTATACAAAGTACTCAAAAATAAAATAAGTGTAGATTTCATGACTGTAGTCTATCCCTAAGTCATTAGACTTTGTATGAAATGTCTGATTACTTAGTCAGAATTCTAGGATGCAATTTTACGTGAGGTTAATGCTTTAGTCAACTCATAACGAGAGAAAACAGATGGTTTCTTCTTGCCTTTCAACACATAACAGTAACCTTATGCACTGCCTGAATTTATTTTCAAAACATAATAAAAATGAAAAATAAATCACTGATAATCAGAACCCTGGATAACAGAAAATATATCTGGAAATTATGATAGTTTTAGATAGTTTTAGGGCACATTTTAAAAAACTAGCAGAAGTACCTAAACTTATAAGTATTCAGTGAATAGAAATTTCATGTTGGGAATAATTATAACCTTTTCATTTGAATTAGAAAAATGAAACTGTGGGGCCGGGCGGTGGCGCTGGAGGTAAGGTGCCTGCCTTGCCTGCGCTAGTCTAGGACGGACCGACTGCGGTTTGATCCCCCGGTTTCCCATACGGTCCCCCAAGCCAGGAGCGACTTCTGAGCGCATAGCCAGGAGTAACCCCGAGCGTCACCAGGTGTGGCCCAAAAACAAAAAAAAAAAAAAGAAAAAATGAAACTGTTATCAAGTTACTGATAGAAAGACTGATTTTATAACATTTTATTAGTTTTCTGTTAATCAAAACATAATTTTAAACATTTTCATAGAGTCCTTATTTGAAGTAGCACATTATTTGTAAGAAGGTGGCTTGCAGGGCAGAATCAGAGGACTGGGGCACTGCTGACCTTTTTATTTTTATTTTTTGGGGGGCCTCACCCAAAAGTGTTAAAAAAATATGCCCACTGTGATATTCAGGAATTGGTGGTCATGTTTTAGAACTATATGATGCCAGACTTATTGCTCCACAGTATTTGTATATCACATTGCGATAGCTATCTTTTCTATATTGCTTTTTTTGTCAGTAATGGGTACATATGTTTTCCAATAATCATAAATCAGTAGACCAGTAGAAATAAACATTGTACTAAAATCCCCAATCTAAGCAAATAATTAAGATCTATTTACAATAGCTCTATCAATTTAAAAACTGAGATCACTATATCCAGAGAAGTGACTTTTTAAATTGATAGATGTTTTTAGATATCCTGATTTATATTGGCATTAGTATTTTTGTTGTATTCTTAAATGAATTATACCCTCCACCAGAATGTCAAGAGCTTTGTGTTCCTGCCCCTCTGCACATTGCCCAAATTTCACTTCTCCCTTTATTTTTTGTTTGCTTTTGGGTCACACCCCGAGGCACTCATGGGTTACTCCTGGCTCTGCTCT
The DNA here is from genome assembly GCA_004027635.1 of Crocidura indochinensis. NCBI lineage: Eukaryota > Metazoa > Chordata > Mammalia > Eulipotyphla > Soricidae > Crocidura > Crocidura indochinensis. Next base: position 14,640 of record PVKC010027828.1, read on the forward strand.
CAGAAATCGCTTCTGACAGACACAAGGGACCATATGGGATACTGGGATTCAAACCACCATCTGTCCTGGGTCAGCTGCATGCAAGGCAAATGCCCTAATGCTGTGCTATCTCTCCAGCCTCTCACTTCTCTCTTTATATGACTCTATTTGGCAGCCAGAGTTATCAATGCAGTACAAAATATTATGTGCATTCCACTGGACATAATTTTTCTTATTTAAAAATAAAACACAGGCAAAAGAGATCAAGATCAGATATTATTTATATGTACAAGAAAAAAAGCAGGTAATGACTTCGGAAATGAAAATCTGGTTACATATATCTTTATATGCATTTTCTAGAACTAGATTGAAGGCATTGTTGGAATACACAATACTTGACAGAAGAACTGGCATAAGGGATGCTTCCACATGAAAATCTGTGCCCACTGAATCTTACAGATTTTACAGTAAAGCTATAAATGTTCAATACAAGGAAAGCAGTTAAATGATTCTCTCATGATCCACTTGAAAATTAGCAATACTAAAAAGTTAAAACTGAAGAGACAAACAAGAAAACTATAATTTCTACTAAGCTGAAATGTTTGTAGTCTATTTAACAAAATTAACTATTTGGTCCTCTTCTTTTCTCTCTAAAATATGACTTTGCCTGCTCCGAGCCTACATGTGTACCAAATAAAAATGTAGTAGCTATTCTAGTGCTCTTAGATTTTTCTTCAAGGCCTGCATTTCCAATTCTACTAACTTGATTCCTGGCCATTTCTGTTTTGTTTGTTTGTTTGTTTGGGATTTTTTTTTGGGGGGGCACACCTGATAGTACTTAAAGGTTACTCTGGCTCTGTGCTCAGAAATCCTTCCTGGCAGGCACTGGGGACCATATGTTGGTATTCCAGACATTGAACCCTGGTCAGCCTTGAGCAAGGCAAACACACACATCTGCTGTGCTATTGCTCTGGGCCTGATAGCTCTTTTGTTCTGAAAGGACTGCTAGTTCCTT
>PVKC010027829.1:0-15621 GCA_004027635.1 Crocidura indochinensis
TTAGGGATAAACCCCAGTTTTGCTTGTAATATCCTATGTGATTTTGAGTATCTAAGGGGACTCTATAAGAAGCAAGACATACTCCATATTCATTATACTTTCTATCCAGCCTTGATTTTTATAATTGAATAAAGACATGCATTAATCAAGTTTAAGGAGTGAAAATAACACACAAAATTAAAAAGTCTGGTATAAAAATAGATCAATACTTGACACTTGTAAATACAACTTAAAAATGTATGTGTAGCCTATCTCTCAGATGTTCTATAATTTACTCCTTTGTCATGAATTTTATTCACCTATCCATACCACACAAAGCACATAGAAAGATACCCTTTCAGTCACTTGTCATGCGACAACACACAACTCCAAATGGCAAAAATCACAATGGGAAAGCAAAACAGAATGGCACCACTCTTGGTAAGTGAATATAGTAGCACTGAAGACCCAATTTGTATTAACCAGATCTATAACATCTTTGATAAGGATTTTGAGAGAAAATGTTGAAGATATTGCAGAAATTCAAACAAACAATTGAAATAATGGCTATTAGAACACAAGAGGATATGAAAAAAAGAAATGAAAAAGACTTCAAACAGAAAAGAGAGCACTGAAAAATTGGTAGTTGAAGTGAAAAACTCATTGGAATACTTGAGTATCTGAGTTGTGACCACTGAGGACAGAATCATTGAGCTTGAAGATAAGTTGTATAACAAATTGAGAAAATATCAGAAATTATAAAAAAGGGCTTCAAATAAGTGAATTATTGTAAAGAGAAATGTGCATTAAGTGAAGATAAACAACTTAAGAATAATCAGGATCTCATAGGGCCAGGAAGACAAGCCCTATGAAGAAGCAACAGAAAAAGGTCTTTAATGCTGAATTCTCAAAACTGAGTCTGCATGTACCTTTATCCTAGAGGAAAGTAACCAGCTAAAGAATGGGGAACAGGGTCATATGATCTCAATTACATTGAAAGTCAAAAAAAGGAAAGTGCTAAATATCCAAGTCAACTTCAATTGCAGTAGAATCAAGAGTCCCAAACTCTAGCAATCTAAACTTAAAATGGACTTATTATACTTAATATACTTTGCTCACATTGGCCTGTGGCCAAAATGTATTACCCTTAGCATAGGTTGCAATCTGGGAATATTGGGGGAGGATGTCAATTCTGGTGATGGAATTGGCCCTTATTTACTGTAGGTCAGAAATTCAAGTATGAAGATTGTGTTAATCACAATAGTTTCAATAAAAGAAAATTAAAAAAAAAAGAAAATTCCATGCAAAGAAGCATCCTTAAAAATTCAGCAGATTTACCAAATGAATTTCTCAAAAATAGTGATGGAATATAGTTAAAAGGCTCAACATAATGTATGTCTCACCAAGAATATGTTACCCAGGCTGACTCTCATCCAGATTTAAAGTGGCAATGCACAGTTAATTAATAGCTCAAAAAATTTATAGAATAAAACTAACTTTAAATGAATTGTAGGAGCCACTTATAATAAAAGACAAATCTCAAAAATATAACCAAATTTCTAAAGAAAGATAGAACAAAATTTTATGATAATAATCTCTTTCAATGTCAGTAGTCAAAATGCCAGAGTGACAAAATAACTTTAAAAATAAAATCAGCATTCTGTTTCTTGCAAGAAATATATTTAAATAGTCAGAACAAACACAGACTCAAAGCTTAAGTTTGGAAGGCAATCCTTCCAGCAAACAATTCCTTCAGAAAGGCTAGTTTGGCTATACAATATCAGGTGATAACGACTTCATTTTCAAAATATAAGAGACTGAGAGTGTCAACTTTTATAACAAGGGATATATACACAAAGAACTCAGTCTTAAACATACATATACCTGATGAGAAACCTATAAAATACTTAAAACAGTTGCTTGAGTCTGTAGTGATAGCACAGCAGGTAGGACATTTGCCTTGTATTTGGCTGAACTGCATTCTATTCCTAGCATCCCCCTAGTCCCTCAATCATGCCAAGAGCGATTTTTGAGTGCAGAGCCAGGAAAAAATACTATGGACCGCTGGGCATTGTACAATCCAACGAAAATAAAATAAAAATAAAACAGGTGCTAATAGATTTCAAGGAGGACATAGCAACGGATAAGTAGTTGGGGACAATAATAGTGCTCTGTTAAATTTCAATAGCTCAACCAGACTAAAGTTCACTAAGGAAATAATTGGTTTTGAAGAAATAGAAGATATAAACTAGCTGAAATAAATAGATGATCTTTCATTACCCCCTAAATAAATACACATTTTCTCCAATATACATGGGGAATTATCAAGTAAAACGCTTCCTATTTGCTGATTTGCTGATGACATATTATATTTTTAAAATTCAGAAACAATAAATGTAAATAGCAAACTAGCTAATAAAATTACCTAGAATAATTGCATGATTGTCTTATGCAAATGTATTGTGAGAACATAAGTAATAGTTGGTAACACTATTTGCTAACATTTTCTGAGGATCTTTGAGTCTGTATTTATCAAGGATATAAGCCTGAAAATCTTTTTTCTGGTGTCTGTCTGATTTTTATATCGAGTAATGTTGGTAGCTTATATATAAGAATTTTAAGATATATAAAACATAGGTAAAATGACTTATTTACTTATAAAATGTGCTTATGTATGTATAAAATATATAAATGTATCTATTTTATATCTATGTATCTATTATATAGATACATAAGCATGTATGAGTTATTTTTAATATAATTATATTACATATACACAGCCATATATAATTACTCATTTAGAATTCCTAGCACACTTGGCTATCTTAAGGCTTTTTACCCAAAGTGCAGCAACAGGTCTATAAATTAAAAGATAGGTATCATTTTCTACTGTGAGAAGTGAAATTAAAGTGAGGGGTTTAGGTAAAAAATCTACCATTTTAGCTGTGTTTTGGGGATAATAAATTATCAAAAAATGTGTATAAATCTAAGGAATTTGTAATTTCCAGTGCCTCTCTCTTGTAATTTTAACCTCAACCTATTTACCTTATCAGATAAGGAGATTCAACATTAATACCAAATTATTCAAAAATTATGGGAATTCAATAATAATACCTGCTGATTTTATATTGCTACCCTGAAAAATTTGAGAAGCAGTTTCTTAGCAATACGCTCTGAATAAGCTAGTTGAAAAAATATATATTAAAAACTCAAGAGAATAAACTGGTAGGGGATTACAATTTATTCACCTCCAAAGAATATCTAGATTCATATCTAGATAAGATTGAAAAGAGCCAAACAAATCTCTAGCTTTTCTATCATAAAGTTTAATATCTATCTATTTCAGAATTCAACCTATTGGGAAAATAGCCATGCCTGAAAGAAAACTAACAACACTGAGAAATATTTGTGCAATTTTAGAAAAACTGTTTGTTTTCTTAATTTATGCTACTTTTATTGAGAAATGGAATTAGATAAAAATGGTATCAGGTGGGGCCCGGGAGATAGCATGGAGGTAAGGCGTTTGCCTTTCATGCAAAAGGTCATCGGTTCGAATCCCGGTGCCCCATATGGTCCCCCGTGCCTGCCAGGAGCAATTTCTGAGCATGGAGCCAGGAGTAACCCCTGAGCACTGCCGGGTGTGACCCAAAAAAAAAAAAAAAGGTATCAGGTACAAATAAATGCATGTTATTTTGGAAAAAAAAAATTGAAATGCAGTGTTCTCTTCTTTCATAAACTCTGGCTTAGAAATTATATTTGACCTGAAGTATTTATTTTATCAATATATATTTCTCTATGAACTTTCACTTAAAAATCTATTCTATAGTGTATATGATTAGAAAATAATCACATAGGCACTATCTCCACTTGGCAACTATTATTAACTGTTTCTTCACTTATTGTTATCCACCCAAATTGTTTTTAAATTAATATCTATTTTAGTTTTACTTAGAGATAATGTGTTTTTGTGTTTGTGTGTGTGTGTATGTTGTGTGTACATGTACCTTTTGGGGCTGACCCTGTGATTCTCAGAGGTTACTCCTGGCAATGTGCTTAGAAATCTCTCCTGGCTTGGTGGACCATATTTGACTCCGGGGATTAAACTAAGGTCCGACTTGGGTCAGCTGTGTGCAAGGCAAATGCCCTACCATTGCGCTATTGCTCCAGCCCCTTGGTATTAATAATTATTCTTTATTATATTTTGTCACCTAATCATACATTTTACAATATATACTATATATCTGGGTTATTGGCTTTGTCTGCTAATCCTCCCCACTCCCAACCTGCCATATTCAGAGTTTACTCCTGACTCTGAGCTTGAGGATTACTTCTGGGAATCCTCATGGAATTATATTATGGTTACAGGATTGAACAATGGCTGACCCTGTAGAGGAGCAGCACATAGCCCATATAGTAGTTCTGGTCCCTGCTAATCCCTATTCTTCAGTTGCACATTCATTCTTCATAATTCCTCTTTCTGGCTAATTAAATTTTACAAAGATTGTATAAATTTAAAAAATGTCCATATTTTAATTTTCACATTATCATTGATTCTATTTTGATTGTTTTCTCCTGATTTGGGCATTGCCACTGCATAATGGTTACAGTGAAGAAGCTTTAAGGCCATTATTCATATATGTGTACAGGATAAGAAACATAAATTGTTAAAAGTTTATTATTAACATTAAAAGTTTGCTAATAGTTCAAGACTCAAGCAAGTTCAAAAAACTATTGCACAGTTCACACAAGTCTGAAATTATTTTATTCAGAATGTCAGCACCATTCATGGCTATGCTTCTTTAAACTCAAGTTTGTTTGTGGAAATAGAGAAGGAACGGTAAAAGTCAGCACAGAATGAATGGTGACTTGTAGCATAATAATTTACTGTAGAGACAGCATTACTATAATATCCATAGAAAATTCAGTAAACTTGGGTACATCATCCATATTTCCAGATTTAGTAAAAAGAAATATCCATATAATTGGTGATAACTTCATTTATAGATAAAATTGATTGGAACCAGAGATGTACTACTTCAAAAAAGGTCTCATGACTTGTTTGTGAGTATGCAAAAAAAAAAAAAAAAAAAAACTCATTCCCAACGAGAAAATTCAGAAATTTAAGAAACTAGAGTGAAGATGAAAGAAAATGATGGTTGGCATGTCTCTCTATAGAGACTCCAAGTAGAGTAGGCTTAACCTTTGTATAAATGTATGTATTTATTTAATGTATAGATAATATAGATATAGTACATTGCACATGTTAGTTATCATATACAATTTTCAGAAGAAGAGAAATATATACATAAATAAAATAATTTTATATATCTTTGGCATTAGTACCAAGGACAATTAAAAAAAAAGAATTCCTGTAGAGTTTACAAACTTTGCATCTATTTCTACCCAATACAAAAACAAAACAAAGCAAAATGATTACTACTGTTATTCATTCATGTTACAACAATAATTTCAGTGAGCTGTTGAACACTTTGGAGCTTTCCCTAGAATAATTTCCTTAGTGGTATGCACATTTACTCCCTTATTTCCCTAAAGTCTAAAAATTGTCTAATATCTTTTCCTTTAATACTAGTGGTTAAAATTGTAATTACAATAAAAGATACTTTAGGGCTGAAGCAATGACTCTAGCGGTAAGGTGTCTGCCTTGCCCGTGCTAGCCTAGGACGGACCTCAGTATGGTTCCTCAAGCCAGGAGCCATTTCTGAGCACATAGCTAGGAGTAACCCCTGAGCGTCACTGCCTGTGGCCCAAAAGGCAAAACAAAACAAAACAAAAAAACAATTTTATAGCATAATAAATTGATATATGTTTAGTTAAAATATTGTAGTTTCAAGGTTTCATTGAATATCTTGTTTCTGTAATTATTTCAAACAATATAAAGATACATCAAATTCAACTCTTAGAACTGATATTAAGATTGTTTTATGTAATACTATGACTATAACTTGTTCAGAAAAGTAATAGTTTGAAAAACTTGTTTCTTTGAATTGATAAAATCATTAGGAAGAATAGTCTTTTACTGCCATCAGAATATTCTTTCATACAATTAGACTGTTCTTATTTTTAGAACTTATTTTTACCACTTTTCTCACTCATGTTTTTACCACTTTAGTCTCTTTTAAGTTTCAGTATCTCTTGAGAGTTCAGTTTTAACTTCTGTATAGTTAAGAATGTAAAACTTTTAGAGAAAATGAAGCAATAATATGCTTTGAAAAAAGTGATTTTTTTGTTTTATAATTATAAATTTATAATTATGATAAAAACAAAAATACATGTATGTTATACTTAAAAGCGATTTGAGAACAACAACCCATATAATATATTGGAAAAGCACAAATTTATACATATAATTATAAATTTATATATAAGTTTTATAATTTATAAATACATTTCTATGTATTATATATGATTGCATAAACTGTTTTATGATCTGTTATACAATTGGTAATCAATTGTTTTAGCAACACTTATGAACATAGTCAATGTTCTATGTCACTGAAATGACTCATTTTACTTAAATAAATTATTTTAAAACTAGCTCTTGAAAATTTAAAATAATGTTAGTGTAAATGTATCTATAATGATATAAGTTATGATATAACCCCCTTTTATTATTCTACATATAATTATTTTATTTCTTGTTTGTTTCCATGGTATGAGATAAAATGTATGACCTCCAAATAATGACGTTCTACTTTTATGTTTTGTTCTAGGAATTTGTGTGAAATTTAAATATCAATTTTATCTAGGAGAGAAAATTTGATATTTTACTTTCCATTTATGACAGAGACCTGCATATACAAAATATCTATTTGGATTGACATTTAAAATCAACAAATAGCTTAAAGATAAGACACATGGGTTAAGCAATTTGATTGAGCATCAGGCCCTTAATAAAATAATCTCAGTGAATGTTGGCAGTAGTAAGCAATGAGTACTACCATTTTTATCCCAAGGAATTGTTTTGCAAGGAAACAAATTAAAATAATAAAATATTTTAAGTTTTACTAAATATTTGCAATAATTTTTACATAAAATTGAAAAAAATAAAATTAATCAACTCAGTAAAATATGAAGTATACTAGATAACTTTTTATGTTTTCATATATTTTTTACAAGGGTGCAGCAATCTCTATGGTAACAGAGGTATAGGTTAATATAAAGAATTTGAAGTTTGAATATTGTGTGAAAAATAAGAGAAACATTCTGAAAAGGCAGGATTTCCACTAGGAATAATGACCTTATTCTATATAACTGATAAAAATCAGGTAATAGTGATGTACCAAGAAGTACCACAATTAAACATCTAGAAGTTTGAAGAGTATTGTAGATTTTTCCATCAGAAGAGAATGGAATTTGAAGTTTGATTCCAACTCAGTTAAACCCATTGCTTGATCATTAATCCTGCTCATTCAGAAAGGTATGCTTTAAATGCTTTAGACTTGAAATGCAGAAGCACTTGCATTACTCAACTTGCTATAAACAGGACTAAAGTTAATGAACATTGTAATATATATATTGTGATAAATATATATATATATATAATATATATTTTTTGACTTGTTTATTTTGACTTGTTTGGGGACTAATGATGTATAAAGCACCTGTCTTACATGTGACTTACCTGGCATCACATAGTACCCTCTGGGGTCACGCCAGCAATACTATGAGTGCAAAATCAGGAGTATTGCTGGGTATGGGTTAAAAATAAACATAAATTTGATATATTTATTTTTATCAGAAATATCTTAGTAAACTGAAAGTGGTATTAAAACAATACATTAATTTATTACATCATAAAATACTTTCTAGTAAAACTAATTGCATAGTTGGAGGATAATTAAACCACAATATCTTCCTAAAACTTTGTAAATGCTAAGGAAAACTAAATTATTTTTGTGGGATGTGTGTGTCTATGTGTGTGTGTGTGTGTGTGTGTGTGTGTGTGTGTGTGTGTGTGTGTGTGTGCCACATCTGACTATGTTCAGATGTTTGTCCAGGTTCCACATTTGGGAATTACTCCTGACTTGATCTTGGTACCAAATCGGATGCGAAAGATTGCACCTAGGCCACCCAAGGTCAAGACAAGGACCCTGCAGGCAGTACTATATCTGCAGTTCTTACTATTCAATTTTAAATATATTATGATCCCATGTATAACTGTAACATATTATATAATATATATTTTATATAATATATATTTTATAAATGTATATATATATATATATATATATATATATATATATATATATATATATATATTGCTCCTGGCTATGTGCTCAGAAATCGCTCCTAACTTGGGGGACCATATGGGACTCGGAAGATCGAACAGTAGTCCTTCCTAGGCTAGCGCCTGCAAGGCAGATGGCTTGACTCTCCATGTCACTGCTCTGACCCCATATTATATATATTTTTAAATAATCATCAAATTTAAGATACATATACAGGATTAAATAATTATGCATCTTTTAATAATGTGCTATTTTTTTCTTCACTGTTTCTTGTAGGTAGAAATATTATCCTACTATATCACTATATTTTCTGTTTTGTATGATAGTTTATTTTTTTTTGTTTGTAGTTGTTGTTTTTGATTTTGGGGTTACACCCAGCACCGCTCGGGGGTTACTCCTGGCTCTATGCTCAGAAATCTCCCCTGGTAGGCACAGGGGACCATATGGGATGCCGGGATTCAAACCACCGTCCTTCTGCATGGAAGGCAAACGCCTTAACTCCATGCTATCTCTTCAGCCCCCTGATAATTTATTTTTGAAACTAAAATATTCACTTCAAAATAATGAAAAACTCAGAAGGGTTTTTCATGATAATGACTCTCAAATAAAATGTTAGTTTCTATCACTTACAGTTTAACAGATCATTATAAAAGCAAATTAACATATATTCTGTGATTCTTAAAAGAAACTTTAGGGGCCCGGGAGATAGCATAGAGGTAAGGCGTTTGCCTTTCATGCAAAAAGGTCATTGGTTCGAATTCCGGTGCCCCATATGGTCCCCCGTGCCTGTCAGGAGCAATTTCTGAGCATGGAGCCAGGAGTAACCCCTGAGCACTGCCGGGTGTGATCCAAAAACCACACACACACAAAAAAACTTTACAGTTATTTAGAAAATATATTATGATATTGTCTTTAATCATCTATGTAATATATAAGGTAGACATATGTAGTATGATGGAAAATTTTAAGGTAGCATAATTGATATTCAATAACATGAGTGCTCTTTGATATTCAGGTTATACAAAGCAATAAGAAATGAACTATGAACATTATCACTAAAGGTTGGTCACTAATGCACTGTTTTCTTTCTGATTTTTAAACAAAATAAGGTCCTCTCTGCCTTTGTAAAAAAAAAGGGGGGGGGGTTTACAGTGATACTTTCTCAGAAATCTTTTCAACATTAACTTTGCTGCAATGATTGTTTCCTAAAAATCAAATTTTCAGAAAAAGTGGTACTACTCATATGCTTGATGTGTTTTAAATAATGTAAATCAATTTAAGGCATTGACATTGATTATACCTTTCCATTAAAAAATCCATTTCTTAATTCCCATGACCTATAAATGCTATATTCCTTGAAAATAGTGGTAATTTATTAGCATTTGAACATTGTGCTAATATAAGTAAGTTAAGGGTGGCAAGAAAAGATCATATTGATTGAAGATGGACTTATTTATAGTATTGGATGTTCTATGTGCAAGTTAAGAGAACTTACTACACAAAGAGGGTATAGCCTGTGATACAGGAATAGAAAAATGTGATGGAATAAGGAACACATTACCAGATATAACCAGAAACTAGTAAAGGGACACACAACACCTTCAAGCTCAGAAACTTTTAAAATACTCAGCTCACCTGCTGTTACCTTGATTTCAGGTTTCTGAATTCCAAAATTATTAGAAAATAATTTTCTTTTGCTTTAAGCTACTTCAAGTGTGGTCTATTTCTGCTGCATCCCTAGGAAGGTAACAAATACATTGATGTCTAAAAATTTCATATATTAATTTTAGTATTTTTCTAGATCATTGAGCATTTTCCTCATGCAATTTAAGATAATATTTTATGACATGAATATTGCTTTCTCATAAGAAAAAGGAAAATTATGAATAAATTTATTATTTAATTTTGTGAATTTGAGAGACACAAACTTAAAAACAAATATTAATGCTTGATTTTGATAAAAGCACTTAAATTATTTGATGTTATGAATTATACATTATATGCTATTATGCCAATTATTTTCTGATTTACTTATAGCTATTTTCACATGCATTTTCTTTCTCCCATTTCCTGACTCCATGACACTCTTTAATAAATTCACTATATCAATACCATGTTCTAATGAGGTGATTATTACCCTTTTTTGATAATGACTGAGGATACCTTCTATCTGCCAGTTTTAGGAAATAATATATTTCCAAGATGTATAGGTGATTTTTTTCTGAAGAAGGGAAAGATAACCCATTATGTCTTTTTTGTTTACCTATTTTATTTTGGGGCCACATCTGGTGATATTTAAGGTTTACTCCTGACTTTAAACTCGGGAATTAATCCTGGTGATGTTTGGGGGACCAGATCAGACATGAGATCAAACCTTGGTTGGCCGTGTGCAAGACAAGTTACTTACCTGCCATAACATAATTCAGATTCTATAAGAAACTGTATCCTTGGGGTCGGGTGGTGGCGCTGGAGATAAGGTGCCTTCGCTAACCTAGGTCGAACCACGGTTCAATCCCCGGTTCCCCATATGGTCCCCCGTGCCTGCCAGGAGCGACTTCTGAGCGAATAACCAGGAGTAACCCCTGAGCGTCACTGGGTGTGGCCCAAAAACCAAAAAAAAAAAAAAAAAAAAAAAAAGAAACTGTATCCTTTTTTTGTTAAGATAAGAAACTCTATTCTTACTAATCAAATCAAGCATATATATCTTCAAAATGTATCCATTGCTCTAAGTACTAACAATGTTATTCATATTTCCCAAAGTTCAGGTGTACAAGAGAAAAAAAGCCTTCTTCCTGGGTTTAGATTTTTACCTTTTTATCTCCAAGATAGTGTTTATCTCCAAGATAATGCTTCTTTGAGAAACATTCCAAATTGCAAAATAAATAAAGCATGATGTTATTAATAATAATTTTAAAGTATTAGTCAAGCATATTAATCAGAAATAAAATAAAACTTAAAATATCTTCATATCTCAGTTTTTTAAATAATTGTTCTTTGTTCTTGCTTACTAGAAAAGTAAGGATTAGATTACAGGTTTTATAAGTGATACAGTTGTGATGTTAGGGCATTGCATCTCTTAGAAAACAACTAGCAAAGCAATAGTTACATCATCACATTAAACCTCAAATGTCTATGGCAGGGCTTGAGTGATAGAATTAGAATATTAAATAGGAAAGAATCCTGTAATCTTAATGTATTTAAAATTATGGATATTATATTTTCAGCACAAGATGAAGAGCAAAATGAATTATGATAAATAATACTTAGGATTATTTTGTTTGGGTTTACATAAACATATAAATAATCTACTTCTAAATGCTAACAATTATAAAGCAGATTTCTCAGTCACTATTGTGGAAAAATTCGGATCACAATTCCAAGAAAGAACCCATTTAAATTATATAAGTTTTACATCTGTGCTGTGATTTTTTGCTTCAATATTACCTTTATACTTAGAAATGTCATCCTTGTAATTTTCTCTTAATTTTAATTTTTATGTTTCTCAAGTTAACCACTTCCTAATAGTCAATACTGACATTTAATATATCCTTAGTCCACCCACTTTCTCATGTACTTGTCTTCTGACATTCATTATGCGATGGGCTCTTACACTGCTTCAGCTACTACAAGTAATTGTAAAGGTTTACTTCATAATGAACCACATTATCATATTTTAACTCAGCTATGCTAGTTTCATATTTTCTTTCTAATACAATATTTTCTTTATATTTTAAAAAGTTATCAAACATTAATTTTGCTGATATTGTTCTCTTGATACATTGTATGAGTCTAATTAGAAATTCTAGGAACAGTTTTCTTCTTTCTAAATCATACAAGGTAATTGAGTTAAATTAATTATTTTTTTTCCTAGAAATGATTTTCCTTAAAATTTCAAGAACACAACACTTGGTTTCTATGTTTAAAATGTTTGTGTTGGGGCCGGGCGGTGGCGCTGCAGGTAAGGTGCCTGCCTTACCGCGCTAGCCTTGGACGGACCACGGTTCGATCCCCCAGTTCCCATATGGTCCCCCGTGCCTGCCAGGAGCAACTTCTGAGCGAATAGCCAGGAGTAACCCCTGAGTGTCACTGGGTGTGGCCCAAAAACAACAACAACAAAAAAAAAATGTTTGTGTTGGTGGATGTAGAGAACATACAATGGGTAGGGCACTTATCTTTCTTACTTGTATTTCTTGTCTTTCAACTTGTACTTAATATGCAAGTTATTGATATGCAAGATATTGACAAAATATTTAGCAAAGAAATTAATTAGATTTTACATTCCTAGAAACTGTAACATTGGCACGATTATCTCTTGTGGATATACAAGAGAAAATAAATTATTTTTTATCTTGGAAGAATATTTTTATTGCAATGATCTTAGAGATCTCTGTTCTGACATCTTTGGGTATTTTGGAAAGTTTCTGTAGGAACCACAAGTCTAAACTACTTTTCTAAAGTTCATCTTATTATTATTCACATTCTTTCATGTTCTTTCACTTCAAGCTACTTGAAATAAATACTTGGGAAGTTTCAATACTTTATTTATTTATTTATTTTAATTTTTGGAGAGTTTTGGATCATCCCCAATAGTGTTCATGAGTTAGTTCTTATTTTGCTTTCAGAAATCACTCCAAAAAAGCTTGGAGAATCTGGGTGTTCAGAGATCAACCTGGGTTTGCCTCTTGTAAGACAAACGCCCTATCCACTGTGCTATCTCTAGCACCTTGGATACTTGTTTTAACATTACAAGTACTGGCCTCCTTTTCATCAATTTTTTTATTTTTAAACCTTTTTATATATTCTTCAACTTAGACCAGTATAAGAAATTATTATAGTAAAGCAATGTACTTAATATATATTCTTAATTCATATTTTAAATATTTGTATGTTAAATATTTTAAGTATTCAATATGTTAACAATAATAAACACTAATTTATACAATTCTTAGGTACCTTTCTTAAAATATTTTTGAATTTTAAAACAAATTTACTATGTAAATACAGCTTATTTACTTAGAAGGAGTATGCAGAGTAAAGCAGAAAATAATTAATAATAAGAAATATCACTTTGCAAGACATTAAATAAGAGATATTTACTATTAAAGCCTAATAATATAACCAAAATCATATTATGAATAGATTTCACTTCAATATTGACTCCCTTGAGATCAGAGCAGTAGCGCAAGTGATAGGGCTATTGCCTTGCATGTGCTAACCTGGACGGACCACAATTTGATTCCCTGGGGTCCTATATGGTCCCAAGCCAGGAGCTATTTCTGAGTGCATAGCCAGGAATAACCACTGAGCTTCACAGGGTATGGCCCCAAAACAAGACAAAATAAAACAAAACAATATTGACCCCCCTCAATAAAAAGGGAAAAAAATAATTGTGATAATGTATATGCAAAAAACTTGGCTGCTTTTAGAATGGAAATGCTAATAAAATAGTAAAATTTCCAAAATTTGAATGTGATATAAATAATCTATATTGAAATATATTACGAGAGTACAGTATTTAAAAATATAAAGTAGAAAAATCAGATTTTGACCTTTACTGAGATTTTGAAAATTTTATTTTTTAAATATTTTTTATTTTTAAATAATATCTTTATTGAAGCACCATGATTACAAATATATTTGTAGTTGGGTTTCAGTCATATAAAGAACACATTATTTCACAAGTGCAATATTCCCAACACCAATACCCCTTATATTCCTCCCCCTGAACCTCCTGTTTCTATTCAAACAGACATTCTACTTCTCTCACTCATTATCATTGTCATGATAATTGTTTGTGTAGTTTGTTTTTCTTAAAACCCATACATAAGTGAGAATATTCTGTGTCTCTCTTTCTCTCTGAAATTTCACTAAGCATAACAGATTTCAATTGTCACAGACAGAGATGAGGAAAAAGCAAAAGAGCCTGAAGAACCCAACTCATTAGTTTTGATAAAAAGCAAAAGAATGTTTCTCTTCAATCACAGGGTTATTTCTAAAAAATTCTTTTAGAAGGTGAATACATCTAATGTATCTAAAAATATTAATTTTGTAAGGTCATTTAAGTGAATATTATAAATAAAATATAATGTTTATATTTACTAATAATATAAAACAAATTGACTTAGTTATTCAAGAATTAAAGAATCATTCAGATACGAGAGTTTATTGTAATTTAAATATTCGTTTAGCCTGAAAGTGTTTGATAATATAAATATTATTTTATATATTTTCAAATTAAATTACATGTAGCATTTATAGTTTGCTTACAAAATAAGAAGTAAAATATATAGGATATAACATTATTTTTCCCATTTTACTGCAGTATACATTATCAAAATCAATTAAAATGTAAACATCTTATTAAAGTTTCAAATTTTTAAATATTTAACAATATACTTTAAACATAAATTTGATTAATTGCCTTTTAATGCTGAATACATTTAATTTGTTATAACTCTAGATATTTAGAAGTGTATTAGTTTCATAATAATTATTTAAAATACAATTGAGATAATTAATTTAATTTTATGATAAATATAAATACATGCAATTATATTTTAGATGTGTATGGAATACTTGCACAAATATTTTCTATAGTTAATTAATAATATTTGAAAGTAAAATAATCTAATCTTGATTAATATTTTTTCACATATGCTGTTGGGGAAATAGAATGTCACAAAAGGAATTAAATAAGATCATTCTTTAACTATGAACTCAAAATTGAATACCGAATAAAATAAAGTCCTGAATGTTAATACCACAAGACATAAATTATGAACATAAACAAAATTGATGTGTTCCATGATATTAATATCATATATATGATATATACACATATATATGTGTGTGTATAACTAATATGAAAGACAGAAAGAGTGAAAGCAGAAATTAATTAGATCTGTATCAAATCATAAAACTTTTTAGTAAAAGACAACTTACTGTCACATATACATAAAAAGCAAATCTCTAAAAGGATGTTATTTAAAGTAAGACATATCAGCAGCCAATGGGCACCTGACGACATGTTCATTATTAATTATCATTTGGAAGCAGTAGGTTGAATCTGAATGGGATATCAGCTGCCTGTTAAATAGGGCTAGTAAAAAGTAGAAAGGTGGGGAGTAAAAGGTACCTCATACATACACTTTTGGTTGAAATACAAATTTTTCAATGAGTATTGTGCTTCCTCAAAATTGTATACACACAGGAGTGATAGTGCATCTGTAAGACATTGGCCTTGCACTCGGCTGACCCAGGACAAATTTCAGTTCGATCCCTCCGAGTCCCATATAGTTCCCCAAGCCAGGAGCGATTTTTGAATGCATAGCCAGGAGTAACTCCTGAGCATCACTGGGTGTGGCCCCCCAAAATTTACACGCACACACACACA